>WUAW01003420.1:36959-50220 GCA_017165845.1 Thaumetopoea pityocampa | reverse complement strand
CATATGAGACAGAGTCGTGGTGGGGCGTGTAGTTCGATATAAAGATGGTGACTGTTCAGAACAAGGGCATTAAGTTCCGGGGCGTAGGAGTGAACACACGACTGCCGCGAAACTGTCGGTTCACTCTAAAACTTCAATCGAACTTTGCGATTGAAAGAATATACGAGTACGTGTTTAAAGCAGTGTTATTAGTGATGGAGCCAATACCGCGGAGCGATGCTAGCGACACTCCGGTCACATACCCGATCCAGACACGCCGTCAAATATATTTGAAGTGAAATATAACGAAGTTCTGTTTCGAAATTAGTTATTCATTTGATTTTGCTCTGATATCGTATGTTCACGGCTATGGAAAAGTTAAAATATCGCGTCATTATCCGACTGCGCCAGAGGGAGGGTCATGATTTTCGAATATATGTATGTATATTTCTTTGGCACGCTCTATAACCTAAACGGTTTGATGGATTAGCTGGTGTTGTTAGATTCATTTTAACTGCGAGTGACACTGGGTATATTAAAATAATAAAAAATTTACATTTTCATACAACCGGTTTTTTGTTTTAATTTTTTTATATACTGTTTACAATTAGTTTAATGACTTTAAGCGTGGGCGTATCAATCTCAGTGATGATCTGCTTTCTGAGAATCAGAATCTTCTAAATCAGAAAGATTCAGAATTTAAGCGAAGAGAGGAACGGAGATTACTTCGAAAAACAATAAAAGTATCGGCAACTTTCTACATTGAGCCGTTTTTTTTTTCTAAAAACTTTCAGTGTGACCCACGTAAAGGAATCCATCAATACTGTTAAATGGTGGACGTGCATTGAAAACAAAAGTAGACTACGATTACATAATTTTTTTAAAGGTTTTCTTTTTCATTACAGAATGACAAATTCATAAGCATCGAATTATTATTAACAAAATAACTATCATAAAGGACTTAGCGGTATTACAGGATAATAAGCTGTTATTATGCTTTATTATTCCATTTCTTCAAGTAGATGCTGTGAGAACCAGCTAAGGGATGTGCGATAATAACAGGCATCTATTAAAAATAAAAAAAAAACTTCCCTTTTCACATGCTATAATAGATAATAGAAACTCAAATTTGGAGTTATGCATGCATGTATCAAACACCACATATATTTCTTATCTTAAATCTAGTGTTGGTGGTAAACTTTCCTAATAAAATTAAACTAATGATAAAATTAGCTGAATTAAAAGAAAACATACCTAAAGTTGAAGGTTGAGAACCAGTGACATTTGTCGTACCCAATTTCGCACCTAAAACAATATTTTTTAATGTAATAGAGATTGTTAAAGATGTTATAATGTTGACGAATACTCGTACCTACGCTACTCTGTTATATGTACATATGTTTGTTAACCTCGGCTCGGTCATTAGTCGTTATCTACTACACAAGACACAGAGAATCAGTGTTCACTACTCTGTGTACACTTTTTTGTTGTTGGATATTCTTCCACCATAAAAAAGAGGAATTTTCCATTGCATAATAGCACTAATAGCTGCCCATTATATATCCTTAAGCCGGTTCATGTGGCACTCATGGTCTATTTGTTATACAAGTGCAACAAAGAGAAAACATTAATTTTTTTACAATAATAATACTAGTAAGGTAGAAAATTCAGTCCATTGTTACGTAAGCTACAGTAGACTGTCGATGTCGATGCAGTCTGACGATTATACCAATAAACCTTAGAAGGTTTATTGGTATAATCGTCGTCAGACTGCAGACATCACTGCTGGATAGATTCAACAATAGACATACAATAAACAATAGACATAGTTTTTTGGGCAACATTTACAGATTTCTGCTTTTAGTTGTGTCTGACCTTAACCCTTTTCACTCGTATAACACACTGGAGTTGACACCACTAATTTACTGTAAAACATTGGAAATTGTTTTATAAAGTGTCACACTGGTGTCGATTCCGTTGTAACAGAACTTAACTAAATTTAGTTCCTCCCTATTTTTTTTTTAATGTCAAACGCCACAACGAGATAGCTACAATTTTGGTGCTGTCAGTTTCGTTTAAAAACGTCAAAATTAAAAGATTTCGGATTTGGAAAAATACGGACTAAAGATAAAAACGCAACATTTATTTGAACCGTTTGACAGAAACGTAGGTCGGTACTCGCTGTAAATGTTTGCTATCTCGTTTTGGCGTTTGACATTAGAAAAAGATAGAGAGAGACCAAATTTAGTCTAGTTCTGTACAACAGAATCGGCACCACTATAAACGATTGCAAAAAATAATACATATTATAATAATAATAAATGAAATAATACGTTGAATTCTACCACTGTAAATTACATTAATTCATTTAGTTAAAAATAAATATAAGTTGACACCCAACAAGTTTGAAAATAAATCGAGTGCAAAGGGTTACTATATTTTTCTAGGTCAGACTTTTTTTCTTATAGACCGCTTTCAAAATTTAGCTGGTTCCGGTGGACCCCGTACATTTCTACCATATTCCCAAAACTTGACAAAAAAGTGAAAATTAGATCTAACTATGGAAATTTGCGTATGCCAACATAGATCCCCGTCGAGTCTCCCGTGGACCCCTGGGGGTCCACCTGGACCACTTTGAGAACTAAGGCTCTAGGTCATCCGATCCGAAATTATCAGTTTTGACAGTTACCATTTCAATAAGCTAATGCATCAAATTGGATAATAATTCATGAACCTCACCAAATGAAGGCGTAATTGTATTATAGCGATCTCTTGAAGCACTCTTCAATTTGAACCTGGAGTTCATTTCACATTTACTAGGGCTCATATTAAAATAAGGCAGAGGCGAAGGCATCGTGGACATCGGAGGCATCATTTGGAACGTTTGGGTGACAGGTATGAGGTTGGAAATCGGAGAACTTGGATGGGGATACATAGTAATTAGTACCTGTAAAGGTTTGCAGAGAACATAGTTACATATAGTTCAAATGGCAAATATGCATTCTACTATTTTAAAAGTGTATATTGAAGTAGACCATTCTTCGCATTGCCTTGTTAATTTACATTAATAACTACATGTTTTCTCTCGTTTTCATCCACAGTTCTTCCAGTGTGGATACTATATTAGACAGTTATGATTTCGTACTATATCCTCGTCAACATCTCTTACTCTGTTGACATGTTAAAGGATAAAGTACCACAACATCATATCCTAAGGACAGCTATATCAATATATCTCAATAAATTCTTCCCTCAGCAGGTAATTTAATCAAACCAGCTCAATTCATGGTATTGGATTTAAATGGGAACAAAACTCTATCTCAGAAATCTATGAAACTGCCTCTCAGAAATTGCAATATTGGCAGAATTCCATGGGACTACACACCAAATTTTAGCTGACAGAGTAAAATTTTCTTTAGCCATGGATACTGTCTTTACGCCAAACTTTACAATGATTTTTCATCAACCTGTTTAAGTTTACTGTTGGAAATAGAGATGGGGCATAGTCACGGCAATTACTCCCCGTATTTGCCCTAAACTTCATGCTAGGAAAGCTTGGAGGTCTTATCAGAAATTTGTTGAATTATAGATTGTCACTGCCCTTATCTCTCAGCTGAATCTTGTAGTGCATTTGGAGACTTTCTTACTTGTCTTAATATAAATAAAAAATGTTAGGTATTTATAACTGGACAAGCCAAAGGGATAAAGGGTTTGAATCAGTTGCAATCGACAGTCGTCTGAGGACCAAAAATGAGGCTTCGGTAGTTACTGTGTTATGAATTAATCTTGAACACTAACCAAATAGGCTGGAGGTTGTTGTAGATGTACTAGTAGTTCCAAATATCCCAAAACCAGTACTCGGCGTTGTCGTTGTGGCTGTTCCGAAACCAAATCCACCTAAACCACCAAGACCAGTGCTGGTAGTTGTTGCTGCTGGTGTACCGAATGTTAATCCTGAAAATAATATTATGCTGAAATAAGTCGAAGACCCTTATGTTCATATGAAAAATATAATTTCAGATTTTATACATAAAATTTTATACGGAATTCCTATGGAAAAAAAATGATTTGGCCGTTATTATTGTTATGATTTTTCTTAGTTTATAGCGTTAAAAGAGTTTGGTAGAATTCTGCCAATATCCATTATGAAAGTAACATAAACTTAGGGGGTGGTTTGCAGTGAAATTTTACAGTGGAAAGGCAGAGGTTCTTTTACGATAAGTTCTACGACCAGCGTATTAAATCTAAAAAAAAGGACGAGACTATACATAGACACCTCGTGAGTAGGGTTAGTTAGACAAATAATTGCTATGGTATTCACAGATTAGTTAGTATTTTAATGAGCGAATTATTAGTAACTTAATGTTGTACAAATTTAAATAAAATAGGAATAAAGGAGGGAGGAAAAGGAGTAAGAAAGAAGCCATTTAAAGCAGGTAGGACGAGGGATTTCGGGGGGGGGGGGGGAGCATATAATAGAGGGAATGTTTAGGGCAACAAAAAAAAAATGGTTTGCGTTTTCTTCATCAAATCCACATTCGCATAAAGTAGACCTCCTGATCATGAGTTTGGCGAATTTTTGATAATTAACTGGGAAATATATAAATAACCTGTGGAAGAGGAAAGGCTAATAAGACTAAAGGCTAATGGTGTTGGCTGGGGCACGTTCTCAGGAATCCAGAGAACCAACCAAGGTGTTACCACGGGCAGGAGGAGGGCAGGACATTCTAATATGGCAACACCCAGTTGAATGAGAATTGACCACCGTATATATGACTTAGTGAGAAACTAGCCAAATAGCTGAAGATCCTGGTGTGGAGCTTTGAGAAGAGCTCTACAACCTTATCAGGGTTAACAGGAAAGAATGATGATGTTGAATGATTTGTAATTGTTCATAATGGCCGAATTACCTGTACCTGCAGTATTAGTTCCAGTACCAAAGTTAAGACCACCGGTCATCCCAGTAGTACCAAATGCTGGAGTTGTGGTGGCACCAAATGCAGAGGTGGCAGTAGCCCCAAAAGCTGGAGTGGTTGCTCCTGAAATAAAAATATATAAGGTGACACAATAGAAAAACAATGTGTGTTGATCAATTAGCACTGTACATTCGCAATATTTTTGGATAGGTTGTTACTACAATATTACTATGGCTAGTTTTATATCAACAAAGATAACGAGAGCAATAAGATGTGCAATACAATTAATATTATATTATTACTAATTGACCCGGCAAACGTTCTGGCATACAGATTTTCTGAACAGGAACACCCTGATCACTGCAGTATGAAATAAACTTTACGACCTATTCTCATAACTACCAAATATACATAAAAATTTCATAACAATTGGTCGAGCCCTTTCGGAGGAGTTTGACCACAAACACCGTGACACGAGATTTTTATATATAAGATGGAATAAAAAAGTGGTATGATGTTTCATAAAAGTAACACTTAACCCCTAAAGGACTTTCCCCATATTATTATATGGGCGTGTACCATGAAAAATTACTGCGACCATAATATTACAAGCACATCAAATTTATCACACTTGAAGTGAATTCTGATATTTTTCACAGAGTCAGTAATCAAATGTAATATTATGTTTTCAGTGTCAACAGAGTGTTCTATATTTTATTTTTTCGAAAAAAAAAAGTATTTTTAAAAAACTGAACTAGTGTCGACTTTTATTTATTTTAAGATATTCATAGGAGTTTAAAAAAATAATAGTATTTTTGGAACATTTTTTCATAATGTTTCTGGGTTAAGAAAAATAGGTTAATAGGTTAAGGAAATATTCAAAATGTAGGACAATGAGACTAGACCTGTGGCCTGCATTGGAACAGTATATGGTTTGATGATGAAATATACCGAAATCATAATGGAGTGGGTTAGTGGTTTGTGGGTTAGACAAAATGTTGATTGATCGCAAATCAGTGGATCAAAATGAATCTCTGTTAATATATGGATATCTGTTATAAAAACTAGAGACTGACAGGTTACTCTTAACATATAGTTCCTACACTCCTGTATAGGAACTATATGTTAATATAAACACTAAACACTGAAATAGCTGTAAGGGTTTAGATCAGTGGTCCTCAAATTTTTTTGTCTTATAGACCACTTGTAATATTTTTCACTTTTGGGAAGACCCTCAAAGTGTAGTTAATATAAAATTGTTTGTTATTAACTTCAAATGTGTTTTTGACAGTTGGCGCAGACTCCATGCAGGACATTGTTGATCCCTGGGATCCAATATAGACCACATTGTGTATCAATAGTTTAGATAAAATCCTTAAATCCTTAGTATTTTATTGTTTTTATAGATTTATATTACATTGCCAATAAATATACATAAAATGTTATATGCAGTTTCATAAAGAAACCAGGTTCTCTTTTAACATGATCACACTCTTTGATCAAAATCGTATCTCCCTGATGGCATTAAAAGGTAATTTCTCTGAGTGGACACTTGCTCCTTGCTATTGGCAAACAAGACCAGAAAATAAGGTTATCTCTAGTCAAGATCTGAGTTGAAAAATTTTTGATATAAAGGTGAAATATGGAAATGACAAACATAATCAAATTATCCACACATTTTTTTCATAGAGTTCAATGGTTTCCAAGATTAGGTTTGGTAGGCATCTTGGGTGATATATCTCCCTAGTAGAATAAATGTCAATCTTCCAGCACACATTGTGAAGTTCAAGGTTTATAATTCCCCTAAGTAAAATTATAAACCAGGTTTTATAATTCTACTTATTAATAGTTCAACATTTAAAATAATATTAACTGTATTTAGTTTTTCATATTAATTACAACCCATTATTATATCTTCTATCTCTTTCTATCTTTCCTACTCTAGTTGACAGCTGCACACATTATGAAATTAATAAGTTTGTGCTGCTGAATTACACATTAATGAATAATGGGATCGGTGAAATTGGTGTTTCAATAAGTCTACTGCTTCCCATGAGAATATTTAACAAACTGGTCAACTGAGGTTCAGATAGAAAGTTTTCTTAGAAATGAGATTAGCCGCTTCTAATTATCGGCCCCAAAAACATTATATTGTATATTTTATAACAAATATAAAGGCCACTTTTGAAAATATGTTTAATACTGTAGCATGAATGGAAATAATGAACCAAATGTTGGTGCCGCGGAAACTCCAAATGCAGGTGTAGCGGTACCGAATGCTGGGGCTGTGGACGTCGCTCCGAAGGCTGGTGCACTGCTCCCAAAACCAGGAGTTGATCCAAAACCTGGTGTACCGAAAGTAGCAGTCGAAGTCGCCGGTGTAGTTCCAAATAACCCAGTTGAGGGCTGTGATGTCGCTGCTAAACCGAATCCAGGCGTTGTAGGCCTAAAAGTCGTAAATTAAATAAGAACGTTAAATGACAAATGAAATCTGAGGTTATATTTCCAAATTTTTTTATGGATATTTTAAGTTATGGTATTTATTCTGACATTTTAATTTATTTTTCAATGACTAAGGAGGATTTATGATATGTTTGAGGTTTTATTTGCATATAATAAAACTTTACTTACTTGTTAGCGCCAAAATTAAAACCTCCAGTGAGACCTGTGGTAGCAGGGGCACTCGATGGAGTGCCGAATGAGAACGACATCGTTAATCGAATATTTTTCAAGTTTCTAATTTAAGTTTTACATTGATAACATATAAAAATTAATTATTACAACGACAACAGCTTTTTTCCTGGTTTATGAACGACAACGGCAGTTGAAACCATTATTTGAGTGACATTGACATTTTTTAGTTTTCACTGTTAAAGAGAAGGCAAAGGTATCCAAGCCTATATAGACTTGTCTGACGTTTTATAATTTTAACAAGTTAATAAATTGCTGGTGTATCTCATTTTATTGTTTCTTGGGAGTTTTATAGTCAATTAGATAATTACTACGTTGACTAGGAAAAAGTTTCCATGGCCTTATTGCCTTGGAAAAAAATGCGGTCACTTTACATTGTTAGTTGCAGTTTTATTTCTGTTTCAATGTTGTTCACGATTATTGAAAAATGATACACAAAATAACACCAAACTTACATATCGTAATCACAATAAATTAACATAAAACACTAAAATAAAACTTCTAGTGCTTTACTCAGGTTGCTGCCAAAAAAACTGACAGTGACATTGTGGTAAATTTCTCCTTTTATGGAGTAAGCCCACGTCCAACAGTGGATTTCTACAGGCTGCTACTGATAATGATGATTGCATTATAATAAAAACATATTATTTTATTTTTTAGTTGTGTTTATGGCTTGCTATCTGAGATCTTACAGCGAATAACATTCGTTCAGGTCAATAAAATGTTGTTTTTATCACATATTATTACTTCTTAGGAGTTTTGACGTCAATCTGACAAGTCAACGTTAAATAAGCGAAGATTCGATAGTCTGTTAATATGTTCGCGATATAAAGTACCTTAGTACTTAAAGAATGAAATTTTGGGTTTCATATTTTTTATTTTTTAGTTTCCCTCGGGTCACATACATTATTCAGACAGAGTATATTTTAGGCTGTTAAGTTATTGAAAAAAATATTCTTTGTTTTGCTCTTCGAAAAGGCTATTTACGGCCGTTTTCATTTTATTGTAGTCGGAAATTTATACTATTATAAAATTGTTAAATGTAAAATTTTCGAAAATCAAAGATACATATATTAAAAAAAAACTACTCAGATCGACTAATTAAGGGCTTCTAAAACCAAATCCGTTGATATTTGTTTGTGCTTCACGCAAAAACCAGCGGGGAGATTTTAGTCAAACTATTACAGTCTTAAAGGTACTATTCCGACTTAAATACTTCAGCATGTTTCATCAAAATCGGTCCAGTAGAATTGAAGATACAGCTGGATCCCTGTTTTAATAGTCACCGGTAAGGTACAAGTGAAACGGGTCGAAGTGAGGCAGGAGTGGCACTATTGGAAAAGGGTAGATCTTCCGACCAGACGGGTCTTTTGTTTGGCGGAGCCTGCCATCGCTCCTTACGGTTGATGTCGGGACGTTGTATATACGCTAAGTGGTTATCAAACTTTATTCTCGTGATTCAGACTTTTAATATTGTCACTCAAGAGATGCGCCATCTTTTGAGGTTGGGTGGTACCATGTAGTGAAGTAGGTCGCCACAAGGGCTTGATATCCTAAGGCCCCATATTCACGGTAATTTTTTGTTTATAAACAAAGTTAAATCAACGTGTTGTTGAGTTGCAATCAACATGTTACTGGCAACATTGCGTGTTGCAGAGTTGATTACTGCATCTCGAAATGTTCTCGCTCGACGAGCGAAAACATTGGTTTTGCAACTACTGTTATTGTTACTGGATGCGTTTGCAATAAATTTATAAACATGGCAGTAGTGTGGAGTGTATCATTCTGAGATCACTTATCAAATTTTCTTTTTGCAGGACATAGTTTCGCGCCCACCACTTTTCTTCTTTTTTTATATATTAAATAAAATTAAATTGTATAAAATTTCTAAGAAAAAAAAAAGATTCTGTTTCCAGATAACACTCTTCGGGCATTATTTTGACGCAGACTGGCGTGTGGACAAAAAATGTTAATTTGAACAAAGTTTCTAGCAACTTTGTAACATAGTTGATCAACTATTGCTGAATGAATGTTTACCATGAATACGGGGCTATAGTCTGCAATTAAGTTTTAAATTTAAGTTATTAATTAAATTTAAGTTGGCCTAAAATGATTAATAGTCATTGGATTTTCCCTTAGAGTACTAAATCAGCTAACACCAACTATTCAAAGAGTATATATGTATATTTTTAATATTATTATTTCTTAGCCTTTGACTTTCAACGGACTTGACAAAAATAAAATTGACATTGTTTGTCCATTATTGTCATGACCAAGAATATTTGCAATTATGAATCATCTAGCATGTGGAGGTCATCTTCGTAACTCTTGTAGAGTGATTTTCAAAACAACACCCGTCAATGTTGGTATTCCTTTTGTGATGAGGAAATATCCTCCCGCTGAATATCGATACAGAGGGCCACCGGTAGCTATGCCAGAAGAACTGCAGAAGCTGCTGTTTACAGGAAACATAAGAGTAGAAGCTGGCTTCGGAAGACATGGCAGTATTGTTCCATGCACATTTATGTAAAATTATGTAATAAATTATATATGTAATATAATATATATTTGAAGTGCTTTTTTATCGATTTACAAGTTTGTATTATAACATCGGTGCAGTATTTAAATGAATATATGGAAAAGCTGTGTGTTGAAGTGTGACGCTGGCATAATAATAGCGTCACTCCATCTCTGGATGCTGTGAGAACCAGTTAAAGGATCATCATCATCATCATCCCTAATCCATACCGTCCCCACTATAGGGGCACGGATCTCCCCTGATCAGGAGGGGGATTAAGCCGTATTCTACCGCGCTGGCCTAGTGCGGGTTGGTAGACTTCACACACCCATACGGGCCTGCAGGTTTCCTCACGAAGTTTTCCTTCTTCGTTAAGTACATTGGTGTCTACAATGTAGACCGTACATGAATCACAAATAATAACTCAGTGGTACGGAACCGGGATTCGAACCCACAACCCTTTGATTGTAAGCCGTGTCTAAAACCACTACACCACCAATGCACCGAGCAGGAGCTAAAGGATGTACCAAGATAATGGGGTTATCCTGTTATTTAATCAAAATCTACTGCTATCTCCAAGACGCCTGACAAATGTGGAGACAATCATCCCTTTTTAAAGAAGAGGCCCATGTCCAGCAGTGGGCTTTCACGGGCTACTGATGGATATATATGGATACGATGGATACGACATATGGATACGATAGATACGACATATAGATACGATGGATACGACATATGGATACGACAATGGAAAGGTTGAAACGCTACAACTCTTTTTATGGAAGGTTGCAATTTGATAGTAATCTAAAAAAATATAACTTTTTTTTTGAGGTCTGATAACACTTCCATTGAAGCGTAGAAGGCGAAGTATAAGCATGATGTAGCTTTATAGAAAAATCAATTTTAACTAAATCTATTACGTGGTACGTATTGCAGGTACAAAGGGATCAAGGCTATTTGCCACATAAAGAAACTTTTCGAACACAATCATACAAAAGCAAGTCACAAGCACTCAAAAGAAACTACTAGATCGACCAATTAAGGGCTTCTGAAACCAAATCCGTCGATGTTTGTTTGTTTGTTTGTTCGAGATTAACGCAAAAGTCAGCCGGTAGATTATTGTCAAACTATTACAGTCTTAAAGTCACTATTCCGACTTAAATCAGTATTTCATGAAATACGCTGCAGTCGGCATATTTCATCAAAATCGGTCTAGTAGAATTAAAGATACAGCTTGATCCCTGTTTTAGTAGTACAAAAAATCTCTGTCGGTGCGTGACAAAAGGCCAAACCTACAAACGCAGTTTCACATTTGTAACAGTAAGAATATCCTAGAGGCTTTTTTTAAGTTTTCCAAAGGGGTCCAAGTTCATACAGCCTTATCTGATATAGCTATATAATTTTCACTGTAAAAAGTTAGTGTATTTCATTTTATTGCTTCTTGGGAATTTTGACGTCAATCCGACGTTCATGATTATTGACGATTGATACACAAAACAACAGGAAATTTACATACCAAATATCACAATAAATTAATTTAAAACACTAAAATAAAACTTCAATTATTGCTTTGCTTAAGTTCTTAAAACTGCTATGATACATAATATATAGCAATAACTAATCAATAACTATAAATTTTGAGATATATTTATTTATTAATTTATAATTCCAAATTGTTGGCCAATAAATTTTTATACTTTATATTATGATCATACATTACGGGTACCTTATATCCTCATAAAAAGATGCGACTAATTTTAAAATTTAATAACTTAATTTTATACTGTTTTGATCGACGTATCTCTTTTTAAACCGTCGATAAAACTATTTAATATACATTCTGTATTTAAAACTCAGATATGCAAAAGTATCTTGGGTTGCCTTCCGGCTCATCAAAATTCTGAACGGTGACTCCGTTAATTACTATACCCTGCTTTATAATATTCAGATAACATTCCGAGATAGCTACGTAAAGATATTAACTGCCAATGTATTCCTTCGGTCAAGGATCACGTGTCTAAATTCGACAGTCGATCTTCTTGGGGCTTATCTGCCTCTCCTGATATTTTTCTATCAGAACAAACCTGTATCATCTCGTTCAGAGGCGAAAACAAAAATCACGACATCCTTTGAGTCTACATAAACAATAAAATAATAGATTAGCAAGCACTTAGCCATAAGACAAAGGACTAAGCTTCCAAAGCTTGATATTATACGATTCATTACGATTTCAATAAGATGGCCGCCGGGTTCCAGCCAAGTTTAATTGACTCTCAAGATTTTTAATTACAAACTTCAAAGACATAACCTTCTGGGCAAGACAGGAATGGAGTTTCCAAAAGCGATTCACGAACTTAGGATGATTGCGATATTTTTTAGCCAGGAGTTTCACGAGTTTCTTCAATATATCGTGCTTTTTGATGATTAGAATAGAATAAAATATTAATAATTTGTAATACCATACCGCAAAGTCGGTGATACATATGTCTGATAAGCCATTAATTCTGTAGTTATACTAGTTACTGTGGATAGGTTATACAGAGCATAAAATAATTGATTAAGTCGCTTACAAATGTGTTCTTTATGTGTTTTCCAAGACTTTTTTTATCTGTCTGTAACGCGGGAGACCGGGGTTCGATTCCCCGCCGGAGAGCCAGGGAAAAGGGCGTGAGTCTATGTATGTATGTATGTACATTAGATATTAAAAAACCTATTATTATTAAAAAATCCTTTTTCTAAAAACAGTACCTATCGCAATTGTTAAATGAAGTAGTAATTAATATTTTAAAAATGGGTATAACGAAGAGTGGGAGCGTAGTAGAAACATATCTTTATCTCTCTCTCGTATGCCGCACCATAATGGCGGCTACGTCACAAACCAATATGTGCATCCTTTTTTCTTCTTCTATTTTTCATAATGAAAATCAGCTGCGAATTCGTGCCATTTCTGCCAGTGTCAAATGTATATATTTTGAAGTCATATATAATATTCTTTCAAGTGAACAATAAAATATCGGTGTATCACATTTTATTGCTTCTTGGGAGTTTTGAAGTCAATCTGAAGAATACCACTTTGACCAGGCAAATCCCGCAGGTCCATTGCCTTGAAAAAATACGGCCACTTTGCTATGTTAGTCACAGTTTTATTCCAATATTG
>WUAW01003420.1:13125-24929 GCA_017165845.1 Thaumetopoea pityocampa | reverse complement strand
CCTCTGAAAAAGTCCTTTTGTGAAGCACCACGTCTCAGAGCCGTAAGTCATCACTGGTAACACACATTTATACTGATAACAACAGAAAAACAGAAGCGAAGAAAACAAAAAACAAAAACAGTTTCGATTTCAGAAGCCATTAATTAGGCGATCGGAGTTAATTTTTTTTGAAATATCTTTAATGTGTATTTAATGTACAGTTTTATAATTGTAATCGTGATTTTGATCTTCTTATTCTTTGTTAATCCTATTTGTTGTGAATGTCTTCAATAAATTGGATTATCTTTCTTCTTTCTTTCTTCGCACGTACGCACCATGTGATAGATTGCACATCCAATTTCTAAACGACCTCTCGAGTGAGTTTATCGGGAGGAATCGCATAACGATACGATTCAACATTACCCGCAGTTGGAACAATATCGCGAGGCGTGCCCGCTATCCAATTAACGGGTGAATTTGTCAAACTAAACGGTGCCGCTCAACTCGTCGAACTGTTCATTTGAACAATTTCCACAAACAATTAATCGTTGGCCATCCCCAACAATTCCTTCCACCTCGCCGTTGGAATTTCCGAATAAACGAACGCTTCCAACCAGCTACGTGATTAAAGTCCGTTTTAAATTTTAAGATGAAACCGAGCTTGTGTACCTAACAGACGCTCTAATTGATATTTCCTTTATTTCGTTTTTATAATAATCTGGAGTTTATCTTTCTTCAGCATTTACTCAGTATATCTTGTATTAAGTATTTATTATCTTTTGACATAATAATAACGTCATTCCATTGCTTCCTGCAGATGCAGTCGTTGTCACAGGTGGTTGGTTTACCGTAGACCACATTCATACGCTACGGTAGATTATACAGAAGACAGGGGAGTATAATCTGCCTTTATGCCTAGCGTTTGTGGTCTATGAAAAGGCCATCGATTCGGTGGAAACCTGGGCAGTGCTTCAGTCTCTTCAGCGTTGTCGTATTGATTATCGGTACATCGCAGTATTGAAGAGTTTGTACGAAAACGCCACCATGTCAGTTCTTATAGAAGACCAAAGTTCAAAACAAAACGATTGCAGCGCAGTGTAAGACAAGGAGACGTTATTTCTCCGAAGTTGTTTACAACTGCAGTGGAAGATGTCTTTAAGCTTCTACATTAGAACGAACTAGGCATCAATATCAATGGCAAGTACATACATCACTCATCTTCGGTTTGCCGATGATACAGTACTCATGGCAGAATCGCTTATAGACTTGAGCAAAATGCTCCAAGACCTCAATAGAGCATCTCAACAGGTGGGCTTAAGAATGAGTATGGATAAGACCAAAATTATGGTTAATGGTCTTATTCCGCTCCACCCAACAGTCATAGAGGGCTCTATTCTCGAAGTTGTATCGGAATATACTTGGGACACGTCGTCCAGCTAGGTAAATCCAACATCGAGAAAGAGGTCAGTCGCCGAAACCAACTTGGCTGGGCAGCATTCGGGAAACAACGTGACAACTTCTCGTCAAAATTACCGCAATTCTTTAAGATTAAGGAATTCAATCAGTGCGTATTGCCAGTGATAACCTATGGATCTGAAACATGGCTACTGACTACGGGCCTCATAAGAAAACTTAAGGTTGCGCAGCGAGCAATGGAAAGAGTTATGCTCGGAATTTCTCTGCGAGACAAAATACGTAATGAGATAATCCGCAGGAGAATTAGAGTCGCCGACGTAGCTCAAAGGATTGCAAAACTGGGCACATAGTTCGTAGAACCGATGGACGTTGGGGTCTTAAAGTATTGGAGTGGCGACCCCGAACAGGAAAGTGTAATACGGGTAGACCCCCGACGATATTAGACGAGATAGTGGCGATCATTGGAGGAGGCCTATATCCAGCAGTGGACGTCTGTGGGCTGATATGATGATGATGATGATAAAGGCCAGTGTTGTCAAATAACTATTAGACGGACCTACCTGTAATTGTATGTTTACTGCAGTGAATAAAATGCCAGCGTCGCAACAGCTGAAACCGAAACGGGGCCTTGTCGGGCAGGCACTTATTATATATATATATATAAGACAACTGCCATATTGCGATTGTAAATCTACTTTGTACCTATATGTTCTTTTTTTTATATTGTACGTTCTATTTGCCTTCTTATTTTGTTGATTTTGTTTTGTGCTTGTCCTGAATAAATATGTTTTCTTCTTCTTCTCCAACACTTTCCCAACATAAATTTCCATTTACTGCATTAATATCAGCGTAAAAATTATATTCTAAAAATAAAGGCGTGTTCGCACACATTCATCATATCCCGTTCATCTTCTGTTCCTCTGTCACCAGGAGTCTTCGGTCGAGGTTATTTATATGCAAATTTTAAACCCTAACATAATAAGTGCTTCGCGTCTACTACGTTAATGTTGCTATCTCTGTTCGTAGGAATAGTACAATTCGCAACGAATCGGTCTAAATAGGTAATTTTATTAACTAACTAGCTTCTGCCCGCGGCTCCGCCCGCATGAATGTCGGCTTTTCGCACCATGTGAAATCCCGACACAATCATTGATTTATATAAAAAGTCTAAGAACGACTTTTACTTGACCTCTCGTACCAAAGCGGCAGCTACTAAAACAGGGATCAAGCTGTATCTTCAATGCTATTGAACCGATTTTGATGAAACATGCCGCATTAATTAAGTCGGAATAGTACCTTTAAGATTGCAATAGTTTAATCAAAATCTACCCGCTGGTTTTTGCGTGAAGTTCGAACAAACAAAGAAACAAACAAACATCGACGGATTCGGTTTCAGAGGCCTACAATTAGTCGATCTGAGTAGTTTGTTTTTAAATATCTTTGATTTATGAAAATGTGACATTTAACATTTTTATAATAGTAAAAAAAATAATAATAGATATTATAAATGCGAATGTGAATTTGTTTGTTTGTTACGCTGTCGTGCCTTAACTACTCAACCGATCATCAAGAAATTTTGTTCATACATTGCCAGGGGGCACAGAGAAGGAGGAAAGGGAATCTATTATTACGAAAAAAAAATCTGTTCTCGAGGTATAGAAAAAATGTAATTTCAACGGACTCTGACAATGTTAACGACATCAACACGCGCGAAGTCGCGGCTAAAAGCTAGTATTATTATAACTGTGGCTATGTACTACAATTAATAGGATTAAATAATGAGTCCGTTCTTGGTGCTAAGATTAAATAATGAGTCCGTTCTTGGTGATGAGAACAGACCCTGACTTAAAGTGAAAACCTTCAGAACTATTGTTTTCATAGGTGATGTGGCTCCGGGGTTGATTAAAAGCTAGATGTCAGAATGTTTAACCCATCTACTGTAGTAAGAGTTGCTTAATCCAATTAAACGAGTAAATATGCAGGAGAGTCATATCTTATCTATCTACATATTCTATTATTTGTCCTGACTGACGGACTTACTGATTCATCAACGCAGAGCCTAAGCCGAGTGCGCTACAAACTTGACATTTTGGCAGTTGATGCCTTTTATGTTGTAAGCATCCAAAAGTCCTTTCTTAAAAGGACTTTTTGGAAATATCACTCTTAAGAGGGTAAAATAAACGATGAAAAATTGTATGGAAGTCCATCATTTTCAAAGTAAAAAGCATGAAATTTAATATACCTACTGCTGATTAGAAACATATATCGGCTTTTTTCTAAATTTTTCCCCAAACGGGGTGAATTAGGGTTTAAGTTTATATGGGAAGTTCGTTGCTTCTGAAGGAGGAATCACGGAATTTCATATATGAAATTTAAATAACCAGAAGTATACTTCTGGTTAGAAATGAACGTACATGTGTATCGGCGTTTTTCAAAATTTTTCTCCTAAGGGGGTGAATCAGCTTAGTAATGTTAGCCCTTAAATGGAACACCACAAACTTCGTTTACAAAGAGGTACTACGGTAATTAAAACTAAAGATTAAAAAGCTACACATGCGGGCGAGGCCGCAGGCAACGGCTAGTTCACCGTTATAATATTCAATATTATGGACAATTTTTTTACACACATTGATCTAACCCCTAATTAGGATTGCCTTTGTGTTGTGTACTAGACAATGATATATTTACTTATATATGTGTAGATAAAATGGCAATACATATAATTGGAATTAAAAATTCTTTATTGCGCAAATCGGTAATTACAGGTATTAAAATACAATTAAAAATTAGTATAGCTATATTCAGCCGAAATGGCATGTAAGATTATAAATATTTTGGTATGAATGTTTGTTTCATTTGTGAACGAGTCATACGTTTATACGAGCTCATACTTGCAATTATACACAGAATTGCCAGTACTCCTATCTGTTATCCCATCAGTCAGATACGTAGGTGTGGAAATAGATGAACAACTTAACTGGAAAAGTTAAATATAAATAAATTTACGTTTTTAGAAATTAAGATATGTTTGCGATACTAAATTTCTAACTACGATCACAAGGACTCAGAGACTTTAACGGTGATTGTGTTATGTTTTATGGAAATAAATTTATTATTATTATATAAAAAGCCTTAAAAAATATACATTATAATTCAGTCCAAAAATAACCCTTCCTATATAGATAAACATACATGTACAAACGTTCATTTCAACACACAAAATTTGTCTCTACCGGGATTCGAAACTGGGGCACCAGCAGGCACAGAAAGCCGGGTCACTGAACCAATTAGTGGTCTTATACCTATGTGGTCCTATATACCTATGTGGTCCTATATACCTATGTGGTCCTATATACCTATGTGGTCCTATATACCTATGTGGTCCTATATACCTATGTGGTCCTATATACCTATGTAGTTGCGAAGGTGAAGTGTTGTATACAGTGAGTGATTGGTCGATTTTATGACTAGACGTGGAACGTCTGTGAACGTGGCTTGATGATGATTTGATGAAGAATTACTTTTTTTATAGTTATTTTTGTACTTATAATACATTATATTATGCTCTGGATAAATCTCATCATGAGAAATAATTACGAAGAACCTTTTCTACATTTCAGATCAATGAACATAACATTATCACAAATTAATTTGCAAAGACATTACCCGAGATAGATAGATAAATAGACAACTGTTTATCGAGACACCAAAAAGATTAATATATTACCGGCAAATACTTACGATATCAATACTCGCCATCGAAATGTTGCCTGGAAGAGATCGCTTTTAGCGATATTGTAACACATTTCGTAATTGTTTTTTTTCTTATGTAATTAAAATAATTAATCAAATTTTATTAAATAATATACCATGAATAAGGTACGGTATTTCAGTTAGATTTGAACTTGGAATATTTTACCGTGAGTTGAGGACAGTAAAATCACAATTCTCAATTCACGGTAAAATAAATTTAGTAACTTAAAATATAAAGCTAGATTCGTATCGAAAGGTAGACTCTTCGAAAATGTAAAAAGCTGGCAACATTGATCCAAGTTAATTTTGCTCAAAAGTCCCCAACTGATTTATTGGTGCTTATCAGGACAAATTTATTCGCTGGAGCCCCGTTAGATAGAATCTTCGAGAACTTGCCGAGCACTCTCGCATCGTAAACTTCGCGTGTAGTGATAATGTTAATAGATTCACTGTCACACCCACGTTGATACTCTTATTAGAAGATAGTAGTCAAGGGTGCCTGGGCACTTATAAAGGTCGCTCTCAGAACGAGTAGCTCCTTAAATTTTTTTATTTTAATTGTTCTTAGCCATGGATATATATCCTTTAACCGTATTCACATTATTTATTGCATTGGTGCATTGGTGGTGTAGTGGTTTTAGACACGGCCTACGATCGAAGGGTCGTGGGTTCGAATCCCGGTCCCGTACCACTGAGTTATTATTTGTAATTCATGTGCGGTCTATATTGTAGACACCAATGCATTTAACGGAGAAGGAAAACTTCGTGAGGAAACCTGCATTCTCTCATGGGTATGTGAAGTCTATCAACCCGCACTAGGCCAGCGTGGTAGACTACGGCCTAATCTCCCTCCTGATCAGGGGCGGTCCGTGCCCCTGTAGTGGGGACGATATGGACTGGGGATGATGGGATGAATAATAAAATGCTGTTGTGTCACATTTTATTGCTTCTTGGGAGTTTTGACGTTAGTCCGAAGACTACATCATTTTAACAAATTAACTCGGCAAGACTTATCCGCTGGCTTATTAGCTTGAAAAAAATATGGTAACTCTGTTATGTTAGTCACAGTGTTATTCTATATTGTTCACGATTATTGACGATTAATACACAAAACAACACCAAATTTGTATATTAAACATCACAATAAACTAACATAAAACGTTAAAATAGAACTTCAAGTGATGCTTCATTCGGGTTTACGCCAAAATTCCGTAGTTTTTATAACTTAGTGTCACTCAAAAAACAATCTTAGTTGTGCGCAAGACTGGCAGAAAGATAGATATCTAAAATGGAGGTAGGTTATGAATGAAAATTAACTCAGACGGACGCTTGCTCTGCAGTCCCTTTCATGCGATTTTATACAAATTTTTATTGTATATCATTAATCAATTTATTTTATATGTCATAATCCAGCTGAATCGAACGGGACACATTTAAGCATTACATACGAATTTTATCTTATCGGCAATTGTATGTATCGATTTTTAGATGGGTCATTGTAACTTCTAAATTAGACCTAACCTCTATGATTGGAAAGCATGTGAAATAGCGATTGTGGAACCTCTAAATCCGCGACGCAGCTATGTCCTGAAATAACAGCAGATCCTAATTAAATATCATCATCATGCTACAGTTGTAGTGCTCAAAAAACAGTCAGGGTCTTGCATGCAAGACTGGCAGAAAGAAAAATGATACCGAGAATAGAGAAAATGTATGAATTATTAACATTGAACAGCCCTATTTTGTAGCTTGATAAGATCATTAAGTAATGATAAGGTTTCCCAAGACTTGCGAAATTCTTGTAAAGAGTGCAAGACTGGGTATGTAAGAAAAATACCAAGACTAAAGCCCGATTTACTGGTGCAAGACCATAACTGAGTGAGTTTCACGGTAGTTTTGCATAGGGTTGGTGAAACTGACAAAATAGGGTTGGTGTTAAACACTATTTTGTCACTTGGTAAGAACAATTGAAGTTCGATAAGTAGCGATTAAGTTTCGGAAGCCTGTCAGTACTTATCGAACTATGTGATGATGAAACTATATACGGTGATGATCCGTAATTATAAACGATGACGAACTATGAAATATGTGTGCTACGGTGAGGAGGACGGTGGCATGAGTGGCTTCATGCCACCGTAAGCACTGGGAGGTGCAGGAAAATATCCTTGAAATGAGCTCAAGATGAACATAACATGGTAGAGGGGTACCGATTACGTTCTATCAAGAGATCTCGGTGTTGAGGTCCATATTCGTCCCCACTAAAGGGGCACAGACCTCCCCGTATAGGAAGGGGGAATAAGCCGTAGTCTATTACGCTAGCCCGGTGAATGTCGATATACTTCACATACCACATGATTACAGCGACAGAAATCAGGAACTAAGAGCGTATATATATAGTGTATATACTATTATAAAATTGTTAAAAGACAAATTTTCAAAAATCAAAAATATTTAAAAACATTTTACTCAGATCGACTAATTAAGGGCTTCTGAGACCAAATCCGTCGATATTTGTTTGTTTGTTTGTTTGTTCGGGCTTCACGCAAAAACCAGTGGGGAAAATTTGGATTAAACTATTACAGTATTAAGGATACTATTTCGACTTAATTAATGCGGCATATTTCATCAAAATCGGTCCAGTAGAACTGAAAATACACCTTGATCCCTGTTTTAGTAGCCGCTGTTAAGGTATGAGAGCTAAAGTAAAAGTGGTCTTGGCTTTTTATATAAATCTATGATTGTTTCAGGATTTCACCTGTAGCGGAAGATCGACATCCACGCAGGTGGAGCCGCGGGCAAAATTATTTAAAATACCCAGTCTATTTGTCAAGAAATATAAAAAAATATTGAAAATAATACTTCATTCAAAGCTCTCTATTTCAGATGTCAATTTCTCAATTGAGTAGGCGTGCAAGGTGTTTTATTATTGTCAATACAAACAAAAACACGGAGATGGAATATTTTAGTGGGTGCTTCCCAATTCACAATATGAAACAGGCGAAGGGAAAACGTCATAACACCGCACAGAACAATCTAGAACAGATCTTTATATCGAAAATATAAAATGTCGAAGTGTTTGCAGACCTTTCTGAGATTAGTTTTTAAATATATTTATTTTTTATATTCGTATTCGTGAATTCAAAATTAGATTGGTGGTCAGGTCGCACCAGACACAACTCGCGATTCAGTCGTGGATTCGATCCTGGTCACCTACCATTGATTCATTTCAAACTCATGTATGCTCTACGCTGTAGACATCTATTTTGTGCAAAAAGCAATCTTGGCCTTGGATGCAGGACTGGTAGGAAGATAGTTACTATAGCGAGAGTGGAGACAGGGTACAAATCATCATCACAATTACATAGTGAAACCGCAGGTTTTAGCTAGTCTATATTAACACCGAACAGCCCTCCTTGTCACTTCATAAGAAAAGAACACAGTTTGATAGGTGGTGGTTATGTCTCGCAAGTATTGCAAGACTTGCACTAAGTGCAAGACTGGGTAGTAACAACAATACTAATACTAAAAGGCATTTAAAGGAGGTAGTACGACGGATTCCAAAGGGACGGATTCCATATAAACTCTATATATTTTGAGCGACCTTTCTCAGAGGCAGGAAACGTATACGCACAAAGACTTAACAGGCTTCTGCCAGATAACGCCGATTCTTTGGTGTTCTTACACCGTAACCTGCCTCTATTAAAGAATAGATTTTTAAACCTTTGATTGAAAGAAAAAACATCCTTTCATGTTTCGTTTGTAAATTAAAAAGTGATTTTAAATCAAAATTAAAGTTGTAATTGCTGATGTCCGTTAAAAGTGATTTTTTAATTAAAGTTGCGCATTATAATTAATTAACTAATTTAATTACACTACTTACTGATGTTTGTTAGAAGAATAAAAAGTTTGTTTCATTTTTGTTTAAATTAGATATTTAATTACCCAAAGATTTAGAAGACTCTTCAATTAAGAAGAACTCATTTAATTTAATTTTTATCACATTGCAAGTTAAGGTTTACATGTTCCTAATTATAATAAATGAGCATGAGTACATAAAGGCCTAATTTTATTTGACATTTATGATAAATATGATTTCTATTAATTTGTGAATGTTCGACATTTAAATCGTATTTCGGCCGAATGTCGGAGTTCGGCTCAAGTTGCCGAAATTCGAAAAGCCTTGGAAAAAATTACTACAAAGACGGGATTAAAAAACTACAGCGTCGTTTAACCAAGTGTATACTTCTAAAAGGAAATTACGTTGAAAAATAAATAGCATCCATTCGAAATAAGTAACTCTGTGTTTCATTTTTACCGCACTTATCCACCCGCCCTCTTATAAATAAGATGAAGCGTAAATAAATCATTGTAAAATAGAATTTGGAGCAATTCCTTTTTTAAAATCTGATTTAAATGTCGATAAATACTTGAAAAGAATTTAAGGCCCGCCCATCGAGTTTGACTCCAATATGGATTGGAGAGTAAATCACATTTCGCTGAGCGCAGAGTGGCTCGCTAATTTGCACTTACCGTCCGCATGACAGCTCCAGGGGGTTTTAATCTGTGGCGGTTTTTTAATTTGGCGGATATTGAGATATTTGCTTTTACTATTACACCTATTAGCTCGGGAAAGATAGGCAGAAACATACCTCATAGTTTTATTCATACCTTTGGCGAATATGTTACCGACTTAATGTGATGGTGAAATTTTATCACTTTTTTTTTTCAAGAACAGTATTCTGCATGGTGTTTTTCTTGACCGAAAGGAGTGATTATACAAATAATTAAATACATTTTTTAATCCAGCACATATTTTTTTCAAATCAAATTTATTATATTTATCCAGCAAATTTATTTCTATACCGAATTTTCTTCGTACTTGCGGCTGGGGCGGTCGAATCCATGACTTCGAGAATGCTATGCAAGTGTTTGGCCACTCAGCTTATAATTAATACAAGTAAAGTACTGGTAATAAATGTTCTACTTTAATGAACTTTCATGTTAAAGAAATACTTCCTGTTCTTCATCTTCGGCTTGCCTTAACCGGCCGGCTAGAGAGAAAACTGTCAAGGATCAGATTCCCACCTCTGGCTTGCCTTCGTTGGCCGGCTAGAGTGGAGTCATGAGAGTATTATGCTCAAGAGTGGATGTGGAATATAAATAGCGAGTGGGTAGTCTGCGATACAACCCTTCGAGGGTTCAAGTAATCGTACAGTTTAAAGCCCAGTGACACTTCTCCTCCAAGTCACTCTTAAAATTTTGCCCTATTGTCGCTCCTTACGTGCGACCATTTCGGAGGTCCATTAATGTGTTAGGGCGGCGAGTCACCGTCTGCCCATAATATCCGTGTTTTCAACATTGTGTCGGGCAGAGGTCATAGTCTCCTCCATAGTCCTGAGTACCCAGTGCACTACCATATCAACCCAATAGCCCAGTATCTTTTAGATTCCATTTACTACAATAGCCCTACACTGACCGGGGTTGTCCTTGGTGCATTCGTGTAGTGCACACAGTGACAATCGCCGCATTGTGTCACATTACATGTCATATTAAACTATCAAAAGGGCCTCTGCGTGCTGGCTTCGGCCCCAGGCATGCCTTGTCTGGGTTACTATTGACTATATATTTATGTTGTTTAGCAAACATATAATCAGCAGCATAAGTCCATCTATTGTCGCATAGCACGGTACAGATCTCTTCTCAAGATGAGGGGGGTAGACTAGCTTATTATATTGACCCAATGCGGGTAGGCAGACTTCACACACCGTCGAGAAAATCCTTCACGCGTACAGGTTCCTTCACCATATTTTCTTTTAGCGTTTGAAAGAGTGATCATGAATTATTAATACGCATATGATTCCGAAAAGGTGCGCAGAGCACTAGGCCTTTAATACATATTTTTTCTTCTTCTTCTTCTTCATCAGCCTGTGTAAGTCAACCGCTGGAAATGGGTCTCCTCATCAAAAAGGTAAAAAGGTGGTGGGACTGTCTCTTCACGCTTGGCAGGCGGATTTGAGATCGCAGTAGTGATTGGTTGAATAGCGGAATATGGAAGCTGTTTATTATCCTGGTGCATGCCACGGCTGGTTGTCACACCTCTCACGAGGACAGATGGAATGACGCTATAATTACGCCGACGCCACGCAGGAATTAATATAACATATAATTTTTTATTTTATTTAATTTTTTGAGGACATAAAACAGTTATACATTGTGTATTACAACGCTCTTTACAATTCTCTCCATCTAAAGGTTGTCTGGAAGAGATCGCTGTCTGCGATAAGACCGCTCAATGTATACTTTTGTATTATTATGTTGTGTAAAGAATTAGTTATTAATTAATAGGTGTACAATAAAGAGTACTCTATCTCTATCTATCTATTACTTAAGAAACAAGTACATGAAATATTGAGTGAATCGTATGTATGACCCAAACTAATGCCCGCAAAGTAATTATAGAAGAAACAAAGGAAAGTAAGTGCGTGTGGTGACGATTGGCGATGAGTCAAAAGATAAACAGAGAAATCAAAAACAACAAAAATTATAAGGAATTATATATATATATAGACTAAACAAACAATTTTATAAACTTTATTTACTATTATATATATATATATATATATATATATATATATATATATATATATATATATATA
>WUAW01003420.1:1082-11668 GCA_017165845.1 Thaumetopoea pityocampa | reverse complement strand
CAAATGCAGATATTTGACGCGGATGCAGGAGCGTGGCTGAAGGATTTGGAGGGCCCGACCCTCCCAGACAGAGGTATTGATTTTTGTGTTCACTGCTCACCCTTGTTGGGGATGTTATTAAATATATATGACGTCGAAATGCGATGGGAATTAATGGCGTGGGTTTGTTTTGGTGTGGTAGGCTTATAGATACAATGTGACTAACAATATTAATCCATCCAAGAAGACATAAAAGTAATTCGTCCATCCATGGTAATTTGTCAAGATTGATATTTATCCACAGATTTAGCAATAACTAATAATAATAATAATATTCTAGACACTCACACAGATTGATCTAGTCCCAAACTACGATTCCCTGTATCTTGGGTACTATTCAACGATAGACATACTTATATAGATAAATACATGACTCGGATACAAATATTCGTGCTCATCAAATAAAGTTTGTCCCTATCAGGATTCGAACCCAAGACTCATTTGTACAGAAAGTAGAGTCACTTCCACTGTACCAATTATTCATCTAAGTATCAGTATTGTGAGATTTTTAGGATTATGTGTACCGGTTCGATTAAATATATTGGCTGAAATTAATAACTAATCCAATCCTGAAATTCATAAATTTCGTATCAAAATATTAGCAGTTATATGATTTTTTACATTATATAAGCAAATATAAATTTATTTATTTACATTTCATACACTAATGGTATATGGTAAGTAATACCTAAGGCATTTTCCACCAGTCGACCTTTAAACATGTCTAACTAGACCAATGGTCCCCAAACTTTTCTGTCTCCTAGACCCCTTCCTATGTCTTTCGGTTTTGGGTAACCCCCCAGCTTAGCTAATATTTATAATTTTTGCAAATTCATCAACTTCAAATGTGTTTTTGACAGTTGGTATAGTGCTGTT
This sequence comes from Thaumetopoea pityocampa, assembly GCA_017165845.1. Taxonomy (NCBI): domain Eukaryota; kingdom Metazoa; phylum Arthropoda; class Insecta; order Lepidoptera; family Notodontidae; genus Thaumetopoea; species Thaumetopoea pityocampa. The sequence goes on along the minus strand of WUAW01003420.1, from coordinate 10,753 downwards.
TACTTTGAAAGATTTAAATTTCTAACTGTAGTGATCATGTATCAATGAACTAGACCAATAGCCCTAACTGATTACCTGTAGGGCGTTTGAAGTCTTCTGAAATTCGTCCGTCTGAAATTTCTTACAAAATCGGAATAAATCCCAATCTTTCTCGACTCATTCCATTGAATGTATAATATCAACGAATTTATATTCACGATGTTGGGAGAATATTCATAGCTCTTGATCCTGTAATTGGAGGAGCGAGTAGCTAGTAGTAACGCAGTACCACGTTGACGAACAACTATCATGAAATTCAAAAACGACTCTATATTTTTACAATTTGAGTTTAATTTACAATAACATCCGTTTTTACAGCGATGAAACTAAACTGATACTATCGATATGACTATACTTATTTGGATAAAGTCTTTTATCATATCTATCCGAAAAGAGCTAGTTTATTCTTCGTAAACAGGGACTAAAATACTCTTTAATCCCTTGGTAGTCTTTAATCTCTTTAATTAAAAGTGACTTGAATGTGGAATGTGGATATTGTTAGCAAAAGTTCTATTCAGCAGAGATCAATCGCGAACATTGTATGAACAAGTAACCAGTTGTATGATAAAGTAAATCGCGCGCGGATCAAATTAAAAAAACCTCGCGAAATGCATTCGCCTTGGTTCGTAACTGTTTACTCAAATTCGGATTTTAATTAGTTTTATAAAAAACGAATGTGTTTTCCTCAAGTAGGTAGTGAAAATGAAACAAACATTAGCCTGTAATTATTTCTACGTTATGTCTTATTGTTCCTAATTGTATGTAAATAAATAAACTTGTTATTCTTATTCGTAAGTTGCACTTACCTATTTTCTCATAGAGGTGATAAAAAGTAACAACACTATTTTAAGCTCGAGTGTACTTTGAATCCCTCATTGCGTTCAGGACTCTACCTAAGTATCCCACGCTACGCTCAGGATTCTATTTTAGAATCCTTCTCTTCGCTCTGGATTCAAATAAACACTCTCGTCTTTAAAATAGTTGTCGGCTCCCTAGGTAAACAATCTAATATTTTAAAGTTTATAAGAGCTTAATAATCATTACATGTACCCCTTGTACCCCTTACATTGAAGGTCTATTGCTGACAAATAAGGCTTGCGATCCAAAGGTCTAGATCAGAGGTCCTCAAACTTTTTGTTTTGTAGACCATTTGTAATTGTTTTCATTTTTGGATAGACCTCCAAAGCATAGTTAATATAACATTTTTGTTAATTTATTAACTACAAAATATGTTTTTGACAGATGGCGTGGACACCTAGTTGGTCTTTGTCGACCCCTGGGAGTCGATATAGACCACTTTGGGTATCAATGGTCTAAATGATTCCGGTATAAGAATCTTGGCATCTCACTCTTTATCATACTCTTTTCCATCATCCGCAATCGAATTCGTCCCCACTACAGGGGTCAATTGGTGCTCTAGTGGTGTCAGACACTACTTGTGATCGAAATGTCGTGGGTTCGATTCTGTTTCCGTATCGCTGAATTACTGTAAGCTTGTGTTCAGTCTACATTGTATTATATATTTGTACACCAATGTACTTAACGTAGAAGGGAAAATATGTAAGGGAATCTGCATGCCCGTATGGGTGTATAAAGTCTACCCGCATCAGATCAGCGTTCTTGACCGTGGCCTGGTGGCGTTGTTGGCCGTGTAATTTTGGTGGGATCAAATATGGACTGGAGAAGACAGCAGGGAAATCCTTGGTGAGACTAGAAACAATAAGCCGGGGTGTTAAGGCTTGTCTTTATTATATAGCTTGGCTTGACCGGTACCACTGTACCGCGCCTTAGACATTCGCCTTAAGGTGGGGAGTGGGAAGGAAAGTGAGCGATGACAGCGGACTGTCAGAAAGAAGTGTCTGCTATAGTAAGGTATATCCACCCTAGAAAGATTGTACCTCTGTTCTCAAAAGTAAGTCTGCATTAGAATCAGAACAGTAGATACATCGCCAGGTACAAATAAATCAGTTTGGAGACGTTCCTGCGTTTGTACTAGTGTTTGTACACACAGTGACTAAAACCGGAATAAACCGGTTTGCGTTAGCGAACACATGCCTCATACTCTCGCATCATTCGCTTATATGTAGCATTCGGAGTTATACATATTAAATTACGTTTAATATGTATATTATAAAAATATATGAAAAGTATTTCATTATTTATTTGTTTATTATTTATTTACTACAAACGTGAAAACGTCTCGAAGCTGATTTGGCTGTATTGCTTAAGGAAGTGCGAAGTGGACCCTCTCCACTTCAATAGCCGGAGGCTCATGACGCGGGTTAATGGTACGACAGCTTTTTGTAGAAATCTCTACCTCAGCAACTGCTAGGCAGCCTTCAGGGTAGAGAATGTAAAAATCGGGCGCTCTAAGCATCGGTATGTACGATCCTAGAGGAAGAAGGCGTCAGAGTAGTAAGCAAGGTACTGAAGTGCAGGAGGAATAAGCTTAGAGGCCCCCCTCCCTCCCCCGAGAGATGCTTGAAATGGTGACACATTAAGGAGCATAAACATCCACAGAGTAGAGTTTTTATGGGAGTTTTTATTAGGAGTTTTCACGCTCTGCCATCTACTCCCACGGCTTGTAGTAATAATTATTAATTCAGATTAAAATAGTTCATAGGCGTTAGTAACAATCGTAACTTAATTTACGATTATTACGAGGGTAGATTGGAAAGTTCGCGGCGTCATATTCAAATGTATGTTTTAATTTATATTACACTAACTACCCTCTCATTTGGTTCATTTCATTTATACTCTTTGGTTGCCACGGTAATAAAATTTTGTTGCTCTACAGCAAAACTACTTTTGACAATTTTAATTATTATTTCAGATTAAAATAATTCATAGGTCTTAGTAACAATTGTAACTTAAGATACGATTAATAGTACCTGTACTAATTAGTTGTTTCTCAAAATCACGAAAATAAAAAAAATCATTTACACATTTACAAATGTGAGTGGAAGTGTCGGAAGAGGGCGCCCAGGAAAAACTTACCTTGATCAAATCAACAGCTTGTTTCAAAAAGATCAAGTTCGTAGCACCCTTAAGCGACGAAAGGACGAAAGTGTATGAAAAGATGTATGGATCTGGATGAGGCGAGCGAGGTGTGTCAGGATCGTGGTATGTGCCAAACTGTGGTCTCTGCCTACCTTTATGGGATACCGCGTGATGCACGCATGTATCTATGTATATCTATGTTAATTTACACAAAGATCACCTATCTCGAGACTTCTGTGGGTGTCAGTAGGTATTCTCCATCAGAAAATACCCATAAAATAGATTAAAATTAAAGTGGCAGAAAATATGAAAGTTAATCGAAAGTCGAGATTCTGCTAGAAGCTAAATTAGTCTGGAAATTAAGATGGCCAGTATTTCACAGCTAATTACGCCGGCCCGGCCCCGTAAATATTGAACTCATCTACACGGAACTTTCGAGAACATTGTCTAGTCGTGATAAGGTAATGTGTTGGACTTTCGCGATTTAAATTCCATATTTTATATGTTTATCATTATCATTAACTTACTATTAACCTACTGGGTCCTAGGGCACGGGTGTCGGGCATAGGGCACGGGTGTCGGGCATAGGGCACGGGTGTCGGGCATAGGGCACGGGTCTCGGGCATATGCCACGGGCACGGGTTAGGCTATAGTCCATACGCAGGCCTAATGCGTATATTATATGTATATTGCTGTATCATATTTATCTGCTTAGACAGTCTGCTCACGATTTCCATTGGTGCAACTCAATCGAAACGTGGAGGTAATAAAATATTAAAAAATTATCACGATAAGTCGTGCGAAGCAACCTGTAAATAGTATGTTCTATCAGTTACTAGCTATTGCACATAACTTCATTCGCGTGGTATTTCAAGTAAACTATCCCATGTCTCATTCCAGATTATATTATAATGGAGTACTAAATTTTATCCAAATTGATTAAGCAGTTTGCGCGAATACTTACGTATTCCATAAATATTAAAATAATATTTATACATTCCATGTGAACGGAGCCAGGGACAAAACTAGTAAATTAATGAAAAATAATCAACTTTTTTCAAAAACGTCAAGTTCGTAGTATTGTTAATAGGAGAAATTGTATGAAAAGGCGAATAAATGTGGATGAGGCGAGAGAGGTGTGTCAGGATCGTAGTATGTGGCGAATTGTTATGTTTGCCTACCCCCTACCGGATACTGGCGTGAGTGTATGTAGTAAAAAATAATGTTATTGTAATTAATCAAAGAGGATTACTTAAAATATTACTTGATAAACCTTTTTAAACACTCCTTTTTAATTAAAAACTGTTTAATAAGGTGTTGTATTCATAGTTTTTTTTTTACACAGATATTTAGTTTCATTATTTAACAACGTAAGCGAAAAGGCTTTATTTAATGATAAACACCCTATTTCATAACAGAATTTTACTGCTTGATGTATAATTATATTTCATTGAAGTATTACGTCATTCTGCTGGCTTCTGCCTTCTGATGATGTCCGATATTATGACCAATTAATAAATTCTTTGAATTTATTAACTAACCATAATATTTGATAATCAAGGTAGCTCAAGGGATTGCAAAACTGAAGTGGTAGTGGGCGGTCCTAAAGAGCTGAAATGCCGACTTCAAATTGGAAAGCTTAATGCGGATAGACCTCCGACTAGGTGGACCGATGACCTGGTAAAACTTACGGGCAATCGGTGGATGCAGGCGGCTCATAGCCGTTTAGTTTGGCGATCATTGGAGGAGGCCTATGTCCAGCAGTGGACAACTGGTGGCTGATATGACGATGATATAGCTATATAGGATTGCTGATCATTATTGTGAAATTTTAGTTGGTGACCGGTAGGTGATTACAGTTATAAAGATGGTAAATAAAACAACGAACGTAATCCATTAACGGTGCGCAAAAGCGCGTCCGTTCACAACGACGTCTGTCGAGGTAATGCCGGGGGAGCGGGCGGTAGTTGCACGCTACCCGGATTTATTTATTTTTATATCACAATTACCCTCATTTATTTATTTTTATATCACAATTACCCTCATAGTTCCTTGCGACATTCGTGAAAAGAGACGGAGAGATCGTGTTACTTTTATTATTGTACTGTTATGCCAGCGACGTAATATGCCAGTAATAATTCTAAAGGATGGCAAATATATCGGAAATATGGAAGAAAACGTATTTGTTGTAAACAGCTAATATAAAACTTTTTACTAGAGCTAAAAACGTCGCAAAATTAGATAAATTGTAACTTTTTAACCAGATAAGTATGGATACTTTTTAGCAAAAGAGTATATGTATTTTATGTGGTTAAAAAGTTATATTTTTCCTGAATTTGCGACGATTTTTTTAGATCTAGTGAAAAGTTTTAGCTATTTACAGCGAATACGTGTTTTATATTAGTTTATTGTGATTTTCGATATCTAAATTTGTGTTTTTTTTTTGTGTACCGATCATAAATAATCGTAAAAAAATATTAAAAAAATGGAAAATATAGTGACTCAAATATATATATTATTTCAAGGCAACAAACTTGCGGGAACTTTCGCCTTATGAACCTATCTAAATATATAAATTTGCTGCAGTATTTAAGTTGTGGCGATCTACTTCACTACATACCACACATCCTCAACAGATGGCGCAGTTCTAAAAGTGACGATATAATATGGAAGTCTGAATCACGCGCACGAAGTTTAATAGCGACTTAGCGTATATACAAGGTCATCAACCGTCGGGGCGGTGGCAGGCCCCGCCAGACATAACACCCATCTGGTCGGAAGATCTTCCCTTTTCTGACTGGCACTCCTGTCACACTTTGATCTAACAATTGATGACGTCATCGTTGACGTCATCACGGGTCATCATCTCGCTAAAAAGTTACAATAGTACTTTTAAAACCAAACAATGTGATCAGAATCTACCCACTAGTTTTTGCGTGCAGCTCGAATAAATTAAGAGACAGACCCGAAGAAAACAAAAGATGGTTTTGTTTTCAGAAGCCCTTAATTAGTCGATCTGAGTTAGTTTTTTTTTTGATATATATTTAATATACAGACAATGACGTTTTACAATTTTATAATAGTACTAGCTGACCCACTGAACTTCGTACCACCTAAAACAGTTTCTATTTCTTCAACTTTTCGGCTGTTGCTTTGCGTTTTTCCTAATTTTATTTTTTCATGAACCGCCTCTGTATTGAGGCGTACAGAACAAAAACAAAATAGTATTGAAATCGGTCGAGCCGTTTTCGAGTTCTTGTAAGACTGAACGCACGGCGATTGATTTTTATATATACACATGTATAAGATAGATAAGATAGAAGACCGGACCTTTACTGTAGTTTTCCTTGCTGTCGTAGCGTATACCTTCGCCGTTACGATTTTATTATAGTACCGGCCGAGTGCACGATGAGATTTCCCATCGGCAACATTAAATATTTAAACCCCTCAAGGGGATGAATTTCCGAAATGTTTTCTTACTGCGCACTGCAAAACTTTATGCTTCTAGAGATACCGTTGAAACTAGTAGGTTGCATCTCAATGAGTTTAAAAAATTTCATTTATCAGACAAATTACATCATTATTATCGGTTGATATATTTACTGTCCTATTTCAGGGCACGGATCTCCCCTCAAAATGAGAGGGGTTATAGCAGCGGTTCCCAAACTTTTTTAGCTCTTAGACTAATTGGCCATATTTTTCGGTTTTGGGTAGAACTCCTACTGAACTAATACTGAATTTATGCAAATTCATTGACTTCTAACGTGTATCTGAGAGCGGGTAGAGCTACTCGCTTCGAAAATTTTAAATTGGGGGGTTAGACCACTTTGGGTATCAATGGACTATAGTCTACCACGCTGATTTAAATGGGGTTGGCAGACTTCACACATCGTCGAGGATCAGGCTTGTAATCTAGGTTTACTCACCACGTTTTCCTTCACCATTTGAAGTGAGTGATAAGTAATTATTAACACTTTGGGCACCACACGCATTCCGATGGAATTCCCCATCAGGCCACGCGCGCCGCTTAGAAGCGCTCATATTGCGGTATATTGGTGCAAACTGCACTATTAATAGATTGTAATTTATTCGATATTTACACAGCTGGTGTAAATGCGACACAATATTGTCGATCAGTGGCCAGAAAATGACTAAGCGACATGTCACATATCGTGATACTTGCGGACGACAACCGATTATCTATCTGTTCGCTATTTTTCAATAAAATCCATTAAAAAGCCTTAACGATTTAATTCTGTAATAAACGAGAATTAAGGAAATAATGAATGAATTTTCAGTAATTATTTAAAATAATGTAATTTTTTTAGTTATATATCATACTAGCTTTTGCGCGCTGGTCCGACAGTGTGAATGTCGGTTTTCCACTGCAGTGGATTCTTTTTTCATTCATTTATTTATTATTTGTTTAACATAGGTAGTAAACAAGTTGGATTTTAAATCTCGACATAATCATAGATTTATATAAAAAGCCTTAGAACTACTTTTATATGACCTCTCGTACCTTAACAGCGACTATTAAAACAGGGATCAAGCTGTATCTTCCATTCTATTGGACCGAATTTGATGAAATATGCCGCAGTATTTAAGTCGGAGTAGTACCCTTAAAACTGTAATAGTTTAACCAAAATCTACAAACAACAAACAAACAAACATCGATGGATTTGGCTTCAGTAGCTCTTGATTAGTCGATCTGAGTAATTTGTCTTTAAATATTTTTGATTTTTGAAAATTTGACATTTAACAATTTTACAATGATATAGATTTTGTCAGCTACTGGTGGCTGACACGGCGCTTAACGCGGTAATACGCATATGATTTCGAAAAATCGGGTATGCTTTAGATTCGAACTCAAACTGTAACACTTGTCAGGGCATAGTTTAAGCCATTCGGCTATCGGTGCTTGATATATTGTCAGTCGAATGTCAAGGTCTCAAATAAGGCCGTGTGAGTGTGTGCCTATGGGCGACTATCCTACATAGGTATACTGCACACCCTCATCCCCTCTGCTCCCTCCATACAACTCCAAAAATCGATAATCTCCCCTAAGGAATTACCCCACGTTACGCGTTGGGGTTCAACTTAACGATATTTTGGTCTATACGTAGGCGTGGTTTTGTATTATACTAGCTTTTACACGTAGCTTCACTCGCGTTGATGTCGGATGAGCGTATAAAAGTATTTGTACCCGACTGCGCTAGAAGGAGAGTTATGTTTTTAAAATGTATGTATGTATATTTCTTTGGCACTCTCTGTAGCCTAAACGGCTTGATGGATTTTAACTAGAAAGGAGTCGTTAAATCAGTCTTAACTGTAAGAGGGATACTGGGTATATTAAAATTATATAAAAAAAAATATTTTATACGCAGTCGGATTTTTTGATTCTTTTTTTTTTTTTCATAAATTATTTTATTTTCTATCTCTCGGGAACTGTTTTATTTTTCGGGATAAATATTTCCTCCTCTGTACCCCTGACAACATGTGTATACAAAATTTCATGACGAGCGGTTATGTAGTTTAGGCATGAAAGCATAATAAACAAACTCACATTCGTATTTATAATATTAAGTTAGAATTGAAGAGTACATCAGTTTTGTTCATTATAAACGCGAAATATAAGATAATTCTGCTTCTATCTTTTGTCTATGTATACCGTTATATTCTATTATTATAAAACTGTTAAATGTCAAATTTTCAAAAACCAAAAATATTTAAAAACAAGCTACTCGGATAGACTAATTAAGGGCTTCTGAAAACAAATTCGTCGATGTTTGTTTGTTTGTTTTTTCGGCTTCAGACAAAAACCAGCTGGTAGACTTTGGTTAAACTATTACAGTCTTAAAGATACTAATCCGACTTAAATACTGCGTCATCTTTCATCAAAATCGATCCTATAGAATTGAAGATACAGCTTGATCCCTCTTTTAGTAGCCGCCATTAAGGTACGAGATGTCAAGTAAAAGTGGTACTAAAATTTTTACATAAATCTGTTGGGATTTCCCATGTAGCAGAAAATCGATATCATGAGCCGCGGGCAAAAGCTAGTTCTTTAATTTAATTTAATTGTTCTTTAATTTAATTGTTAAAAGTTAAATTCTGTAAATCAAAATATTTAAAAACAGACTTCTCAGATCGATTAATTAAGGGCTTCTAAAACCAAATCCGTCGATGTTTGTTTGTTTGTTTGTTCGAGCTTTTCACAAGAACCAGTAAGTAGATTTTAGTTAACCTGTTACAGTCTTAAAGGTACTATTACAGGACTTAGTTATAGCGGTATGTTTCATTAAAATTGTTCCAGTAGAAATGAAGATACAGCTTGATCCCTGTTTTAGTAGCCACCGTTAAGGTACGAAAGCTGAAATAACCGACATTCACGCGGGCGGAGTCGCGGGAAAAAGCTAGTAATAAATATAGCTACGCGACCTAATGTCTAGCGTCGCAGACGGATGACTATTAGTCCTATAAATTTAAATCCATAGTCAATTTGTCAAGTTTTAAAAGAAATAAATAGAGAGAGAAAGAAAATAGAGAGAAAGAGAGAGAAACATTCCACTAATATTATCCTGTACGTATTTACATAAATTTATGAAGATGACATATAAGATGGATTTGCA
>WUAW01003412.1:31083-60892 GCA_017165845.1 Thaumetopoea pityocampa | reverse complement strand
ATTTCGGCTGCTGAATTCCATCACCGTCCATCTCGTCAAAATTTAAAATTTCACTGTTATTACTTGGATAGCTGGCGATCTACCAGTGTGCGTTTCTCGCGCATTTTTTTCCATGCACCACAATCCTGTGGAATCAGCTCCCAGCGGCGGTTTTTCCAAGTGGATAAGACTAGGAGACCTTTAAGAAACGAGCTTACACTTTTATTAAAGGCCGGTAACACACCCCTGATCCATCTGGTGTTGGGTAGTGGTAATCACTTACCATCAGGTGATCCGATGTACGTTTGTCCCGTCTTACATGAAAAAAATGTTCAATGTACCGATAATCAATACGGCAGCGCTGAAGAGGCTGAAGCACTGTCCAGGTTTCTACCGAAACGAAGGCCATCTCATAGTCCACTAAGACTAGGCACAAAGGCAGATTATACTCCTCTATCTTCTATATAATCTTCCGCAGCGTATGTATGTGGTCTATGGTACTGAAGCCTTTTCAGAAATCGACTTGTTTGGGAGGCTAAAAGTCGTCAAACCTGCTTTCAGTTCGTGATGACTTTCAAAAACAACTTATATACTCGTATGTGGCTAAGGAGCGAGATTGGCCTGTAATTCCTCAATAGGGTGTTATCACCTTTCTTAAAAAACAACACAACCAAACTTCTGCTTCATACCAATGACGTTGTGCCTTCGTGTATAACGGAACCAAACAGTTTCTGGAGGACCCTGAGTGTAGATAGGACCCTGAGTGTAGATAGGACCCTGAGTGTAGATGTCCCCCCGCTTTCAGCAGCTCGGTAGTGATTCTGACATTACCTGGTGCCTTGTTGTTCTTAAGTTGTTTGAGATTCAGGTCGACTGAAATAAAGTTTTTATCAGTGATTTTAGCGTAGATTTCCAATAATAGAAGTCATCTCTGGTTTTAAATCATTTAGGTCGACTGAAGAAAATTTTCTAAATAATTACGTTAGCATAAATTTCCAAGACATTAGATTGTCTCTAGTTGTAAATCATTTAGATAGATTGGGGCTTTAAATAATTAGGTTTTAGTAAATTTCTGGGCAATTAAATAACCTTTTATTTTAAAACAGTCAGATCGGCTTAGGTTAGGTTAGGTTTAAAAACGTATTAAGCAGATTACCATAAATTTCCAAGAACTGTTTACAGAACCGGAGTTACTAATGTATCTCAAAGGATTGCAAAGTTGAAGTAACAGTGGCTGGGGCAAATAGCTCATAGAACCATACTCGTACGGAGGTTGGAGCCCTAAAGTGTTGGAATGGCAATCCCCATCAAAAAGCGTGGTGTGGGTTGACCCCTGACTAGGTGGACCGATGACCTAATAACGTCGCAAGTGATCGGTGAATGCAGACGACTCATAGCCTCAGGATGTGGCAGCATTGGAAGGGGCTTATGTCCAGCAGTGAACATATTTGGGTTGATATGATGATAATGAAAGAAGTATGCTGAGGTGAGTAAGAATAGGTAGTGTCAACAAGATAACCCTCGAGTGCAAGTACATCCAAAGACAGCAGCTGCACCTTTAAACATTATCGAACTTTTTTGTGTTCATTTCTTGTGTAGACGGCATTGTCAAAGAATATTATTTTCAAAGCAATTGGCAACACAGTTCAGGTCTACATTTTCATTATTTTCAAGCGAGCACGAGCGCTGTATTTTTTTATTATTATTTGTACATACTCTTTGGTGTTTATGCTGATATTTACGATAGTTTTCTTCATTTTAAGCATGACGACGCTGTAGTGCTATTTACCACATACATATATTTCGATAAATCTCGTTGTAACAAAGCGTATGCAATTAAAACGTAGAAGCAACTATATGTTTTAATCGAACAACAAAAGATGAAAAATTGGTACAGATCGTGATGAATTAAATACGAAAGTATGCCCTACTGTAGTTGGTTTCTTTTCCGATAACTGGAGGAAGTTTACGATGTTTTTTTGGATTTTGAATATTTATAAACGCCTGTAGCTACGATAAATGGATTTATGGTTAGAGCAATACACTACCAGTGACAGGTGAACTGGTTCAAAAGATAGTTTTTGTCACTGCCATATGAAAGTTATTTATAATGTTCACTCGTTTATTTTCTTTTGGCATGTTATGCGAAAACCTTTTGCAATAGCTTAAGACGGATTAGTTATTAAATGACTATTTCTATCATTGTCTAAATTCTGTAGTAAGCGAAGTCTTAACAATCCAGTTTAAAGGCAGTTACGAAGTTTTAATAGAGCAATTTGTATTGAAAACAACCGGATCTTAGAAAAGGTGATATTGAACTATGCTTTGAGGTCATTATTATTTGAGTGCTTCGTTCGTGTATTTGTTTCATTTCTATTTTATGTAAATCTCTTTACATTTTATTTTTTATTATTTATCTCCTTACATACCATATTGACCCTTGCTGTATCTTCTATCCTTACCTGATTGGACGAATGAATTCCATATAAAAGAGCCGATAAGAGACTATTGTAACGTCATTTAAACAGGTCTTTTTATTATATTATGTAATCGGGTTGTTAATGATGCGATATTTTGTGACATCGGTGGATGCTGACTCTGTAGTTTGGATAAATTACAGACACTGTAAGAAATTTAAATAAAATATTAAATTGGTAATGAAAAAAATAAGATACTTACCTTTTTATTTTATAAAATTCTTTATTTTATTTTATTAATCGGTTTTCATCTCCAGTTTCTAACTTTATTATTAACATGTTAATTTTAAAAATTCAAGAGTGGCAATTTGTATTTAGAAAAAGTAAATTCAATAACTAAAACCCGACTTCAGAAAAATCACGCTCTAAAAAAGTATGAAACAAGAAAATATTCTCATCTGAAATTATTATATACAAACTATTCAATATTTATCGTCTATTAAATAAACAACTTACATGTAATATATTTTAATGTATTTAACACATATTCACAGTAATGTTCAGAAGATAGCCGTGGTCGTATGTCACTTTGCCTAAAGCTTATGATCTCTTTGAAGTTTTTTTTTTTAATTATAGTATTATTTTTTATCATTATTATACAATTTTTTTATGTAATTTTAACATGTGTACCATTACTCAGCTGACTTAAGAGACGATACAATAGATACCTTTCTCACACAATGAAAAGCAGTAAACTAAAACTTAGTGTTGTTCTCCATATTACGGCTCTCCTACAAACACAGGTTTTTCCAAGATCAATGTATTTACATAGCTTAGGATATTTTCTTTATTCATTGGTTGTTGGTATTTTTTACGGAATATCAATAATATTGTCATGGGGGTGATTAGTATTAATCCCCATGAACCATAACAGAGTCTCATTCTGTGGAATAGCTTTGCTCCTACGGAGGATGTTTCAGGTAGATTAGTCTTTTCACGTTTGTGTACGATGAAGATAAAGATATAAGCCTGGAATCTGATCTAGAAATACTCCTCTTGTACAAGCTCTAAAATGCGTGAATTAAGTCAACATTTAGACAACTTTAGTATGAATACAAATAACTGAGTAGAACACACACACTGTCAGGATTTCCATAATATAATTTACACTAACTTTCCGAGTGATAACGCTTCAGAATTTCAGCGAATAATTCCCCAGGTAATATGTTATGAAAATGTAGCGATTTGCATTAGGATTTAATTTATTTCTGCCTGAAATGAGGCAGTTTTGTATAGAGCTAACTGAATGCAGTCCATTAAAAGTTGTAGCAACATTTATAGCTCGGGTCTTGAAATTTGGTCTTTACTAGCAGTTTAAATCTGTACAAATAAATAAAATGGGAGTGTCTGTCTGTAATTTCGAAATAGAGCTTTTTATTAAGATTTTATTTATATTTGCAAACAAATATGCGTTTTTAAAATTTTGTTCTGTTTGTTTGTCTGGACTAAAAGCTAAACCGATTTCAATGTGACTTTCATAGACAAATAAAAGACTTCTTTTAGTATATTACAGGCTGCATTTTACTTCTGAAATATTTATGATTCACGAGTAAAAAATGAAAAACTCTACGAATTAAGATCAAACACACCATTAAAAATAACCGTTAAGTATTTAGACCATACGAGCAGAAATGCGGGAAACAGCCTAGTAATGTCATGTAATAGTAGGAATGCTTTGGTTATGAATATTTTTCCTCCTGGTTGTCAGCAGGACAATCATAATAGGGTTTTCTGACTTCGATTCCAATGCAGAGTTCGAAGGTTTATGCGAACAATTTTTTCTATTAAGAAAATAGCAGAAACATATCCAATAGTATGTTCCAAGTTATAGTAATGTTTTCTTGCTTGCTCCTGACTGATGTATGATTATAGCGATATATGACTCGGGCATTCACGTGGCCATACATAGTAGAAAAGGAAGTAGTATGGTTTTAGGTGGTAGAAGTAAGTAAGGTCTCGTTTATTTCGCTCTCAGATGGTCTGGATGATATGCAACAATTCGATACGGCAGTCAGCTATCCTAACCTACGTCACATTTAGATCTTCTACAATACAAGTATCAGGATAGTACTCTAAAGAAAATGATCGACAGTCATAATAACGTGGTGGATAAGGACTTGTCCCAAATCCGAGAATCGAAATGGTCTCAAGTTCGATCCCGACTAGCACGCTAACATCACCATGGCTTCACCGCGGTGTTTAAGGCACCTAAAAGAATGGGTCTCAGTTGGTATTTCAACAACACTGACCTTCAGCAGGAATTGTGGAAGCTTACGGGGATAATATCAAATGGAAATTGTTTATCTTAAACTGTGTTACAGCCGCATGTTTCATAAAAAAAAAACAGCAGACCCTGACGCAAAAAGTCAGAATAATGCCAGGTCAATAGAGACTGTAACAAAGAAGATGAAATATATCTGCAAGGTTAATATACCTACTGTTCTTCTTCTAATATAGATGCGTTAATACTCCTGAGTTGTTATGCTTCTAGTACACGTAATTGCGAGATTGTACTTCACTATCTAGCTTAATCACAGCAGAGCTCGGAATATCAGCATTAAGTCATAAAATAAATTAGACCTGTTTTATGTGATTTAGATTTAGCATTTAAACGCTAAACGCAATTAGTTCATTCGTTCTACTAAAGATTACAATTTCCATGCGATTAAATTTCTCTCACATTTAATACAAAATTAACTTTGAGGTCGAATAGAGTATAATTTCACGGATGCTTTACCGGATTCACCGCCACAGTGATGTGTGGAATTACCATCTTGAATATATTTTATGTAAATGCTTACTGTAAGTATATTAAGCTCAGAAAATATTATACATAATACCACAACGGCTAATAATTCAATAACGGAATACATAGATTAAACTGTCTAATGTGAAATACGAGTGTATAATGAAAAATAATGTCTATCTTCGAATCGCTTTAGTATGAAATCTGGTTTATAAATAAGTTGTAACATTTCATTACCAATTTAGGATTACGATAGCAATTTACTTCAGGAAGTCCGATTGAAGTAGCAAGGCCAGCTTATGCGCCGACCAAGAGAATGCGTCGTTAGAAGATATCTTGATGTGGGTGTCCTGGGGGCATGACATTGTGGCCACCTTATGAAGCACTGGCTAGATATTTTGAAGAAGATATGGAAGCCACTGAGGATGCTGAAGATCAAACAACATGGAATAGATTGACCCGATATTATTAACACCAGATAGAAGAAGGAAATACTTAAATATTACGTATCCTTAAAGGTTACATTACGGATTCTGTTTCTGGTCTCTAAAGTTACCTTGTTTTATGAGTTTCTTCGGTACGTTAACTTATCAGTATACATAGAGTAACAATGCTAAGTTGGTACAAATCGCTTTCTTTTATCGTTGGTATAGATCGAGTCTTCATACTTATCTATTTATATAGCCATTTCTATCGATTAATCTTTCCCTGTTTCCCTATTTCTCTGTCACTGTCTCTCTTTTATAAATACTTTTAAGGCTTACTTTTATCTTTAGACTTTTTCAACATCATTTTTATTTTCAACTTTACTTATTATAAGATATGAAAGGAAGAGTATCGCACTTTCCCATAACTAAGTTTATTTTATCCCATAAAAGTATTATTTTTCAACAATGACTTTTGTTAAGTCATAATAAAAAAGTGTTATAAAAAAGTGTTACAACTTAGTTTTGAAAATATTTTCAGAAACTTACAACGAACGGCTCGGACGAAAGTAATTCAAACAAAGTAGATAAAAGTTGCGGCGCTAAAGAAGCGACTAAAAGAAAAATTAGCATTCTTCCAAATTAATTACCTTCATAATAAAAGTTTTTTATAAGAAAATATAATCCCAATACTTTTCGCCTACGCTAGATGATATCTTACTTTATTTTTGTGTGTTTTATTGTTTTCTTTTTTATGTTAAATACAAAGTTGAATAAAATTATTAGCAATTACTTAGACAGACATTGGCCATTAAACGTTCTTATATAAGGAAATGTCCCATTATCTGTTTGCGAAATTCCATAGATAATAAGAATGTTTTGGATTTCATACTCATGAATTATCTTCACCACCAGCCCGTGGAAGTTCACTGCTGGACATAATCCTCCGTCTTAAAAGAGCGGGATTTGCTATAATCTCCATGCTTAGGAGGCATCTTGAAGGTGGCAGTAGAAATCTACTAATTGAATAACAAATCCCATGACTATGACCATGACCATGACATGGATGACGCTACTGCCTATTATCCCTGTACATCTCTTAGCTGGTTCGCACAGCATCCACGGGAATATATGGAGTGATATTATTAAGCCTGCGTCGCACAGAAATATTATTAACATAAAGGTGAGGAGAATTCCGCAGTTTAATTAGTAGACGGGATATGAACCGATCTTCCCT
Source organism: Thaumetopoea pityocampa (assembly GCA_017165845.1). Taxonomy (NCBI): domain Eukaryota; kingdom Metazoa; phylum Arthropoda; class Insecta; order Lepidoptera; family Notodontidae; genus Thaumetopoea; species Thaumetopoea pityocampa. The sequence continues at coordinate 54,028 of WUAW01003412.1, read as the reverse complement.
GGGTTAAGCAACGCCTGCCGCTGCCGACGAATCTAAATTTAGAACTGACTTCCATATTGTGTAAGGCACCTAAAACTGTGGATTCTGGCTGATGTCTTAATAATAATCTTAATATAATTATACTCATAGCAGGGATTGTGGGAATTTATAGGCCAGAATCTAAAATAGAGTAAACTTATTATTGTTTTATGTCTTAACACGGGTGCCCATAAAAGGAACTTCATTCGGCTTCATGTATGTGTATGTATGTTTGTAAACAAAGTGTCCCCAAAATTCAAAGATAAGCTGCAATAACTGCGGAGTGGGGAAGTGTATGAATACTCCGAGAGAAATAATAAAAATGTAGGACTTCTTTTTTTATAGCTATAATCATGATTTTTAAAAATTAAATAGTAGTTGTAGTGACTTACTTCGCTACATAGTACTATGTGTTCCCAACAGATGGCGCAAGTCTTAAGTGACGACATTAACATAGAAGACTGAATCCCGGTGAAGAAGTTTGATAGGGATTTAGCGTATATAAATATATCGTTTCGATATTGACCGTCAGGGCGGTGGCAGACATAACGCTAGTCTGGTTGAAAGATCTTCTCTTTTCCGATACTAGCACTCTTGCCACACAATTTGTCGATATTCGACCTGATGATATCCCGACGTGGTCACCAACGTCTTCATCAACATCACCGTTGATTATTCATCCCGCTAAAGTGGTTTTCGCTTTTAAAATTGACTGTATTTCATTAAAATGTTTTATCAGTAGTGCACAGTCCCCAACTCGACCATTAATATGCCGTTAGTTTCTTTCGGGTCCCGATGCAAGTTTTTGCGTTCGTCATCGAATACGCGTTACGCCGGGTTTGGCAGCTTTTACCTCGCTTTTGTTCGCCACAGTCGGTCCTTGTTTTATTCGGCGATTTGGTTTTTATATGTATTGGGTACGAAGGTTTCAAACTTCAATGAACTCGTATATTTATTTTTAAATTCAACGTTTATTATTATTTTTTTTTTGTTTGGCGGATTGTGTATTTTGGTTTCATACTATTAATGTTTTTATTGGTTTCTTTCTACAGCTTCTTACAATCACAACTTATAGCATGTCAATCCGCCGCCATCTGCCAGGTGGCGCTAATACGCGGTATATTTATAATTAACTTTAGATATTTAGAAATTTGTAGTTATTAATCACTTTTGCAGTGCAGCAGTCATTATATTCTTTTATAATGTAATCTTGTTACGGTTTTCCTGTATTAAGAAGTCATTACATTAATTGGTCAGCCAATTTATAATACTTCAATTCTCGTTGAAATTGTCTTCCCGGAAAGAGAGAGAATTGCTATAATCTCTGCACTTAACATCCATTAACATCATGTCATGAATCACAGGATATTATTTATAAAAAGATGGCAAGTGAGCGTGCATTTCGCTTCAGGCTAAACAATCAACGCTCCGAATTCTAGAGGAATAATAGCAGAGCAATACGAGAGGAGTTCCTGATGACCGTCATCGGAAGGCGCAGTGTGGGTAGAGTAGGCCTCGATCCTGGATTAGCTTGAATCGACGACTTCGAAAGTCACATGTAGGGTTACTAGGTGTCCGGCTTAAGAAGGTTATACTAGGCTTTTCACGGTCGTATCCGGACAAAAAATTACGTGTTCAGTCTGTCTGGTTTTTGTTAAGCTCAGTGTATTTTGTCGTTCGTAGAGCCTATAGAACGAACTAATTCTGAATATGCGGATCGAATCAAACCAATGGAGTATTTATTCCTTTCTCGATCCCTGTCACCACATCTTGCTTCAACTTAAATCTCTCCCTCTTCACGCTATTCCTCATCCGATCAATCAGGGTGACTCCACATACACTCCATAAGGAACAGTATATTTAGCAATCTTAAAGAAAAATAAATCTTAAATAGTATAGCTTATATAAATGAATACAGTGAATTTCTAGTGTTCATAACACTTCGTTGCTCAACAAGACTTAGAATACGATATTTTTGTATTCTACAAATCACCCGATTGTTATGAAACCTAGCATGCGATTGAAACTAGAGAAAACCTCCGTTAATTTTAAAGAAATAAACTGATAGACTTTTTCTTCACTCGTATTAACTTAATTCACCAGATCCAGACATGTTTCTCCATTGTTAACTTAAGCGCCAAGTTTTCCTTTAATTTTGTTTGTGTTTCTTCACATCCTCGCTCAGTTTAGTGGCGGCTAGCGCTTTTGTTTTATTTGCTAAGCGCCGGGGAATTTCGCTTCATGTAGGTCTTAACCATTTTATTCTTAGTTGAAAGAGCTACTAAATTTAATTAAAGTCGCTATTTCAGTTAGTATAATAATGTAGTTTACAAATTCAAATTCTTTATTGCCAACAAAGCACTTAAACAAAACGCTCAAAGACTGGCTGGTTGTAAATTGTTTTTACAATATCGAAAACTACCTAATAGATTTTTTTGATTGGAGCATTGTGATTTACGAGTTATTTAAAGTAGGGCCATTTTAATTAACAAGCTACATTTGACACTTCATCAAATTAACCTCACAACGGCGGCCGCATAATATTTTCAAAGTTAGAACGGCGCAATTGCATAACTTTTTTTAGTTACTAAACATAAAATTATTTTAATCATTTTAAAAAATATGTTTTATAAAAGGTCAAAGCGTCTTTTAACAAACAAAAAGTTTATAACTATTTCTCTAAATAGCCGATTTTAAAATTTCCAACAGGAATTCAAAGAAGGCTTTGAGTAAAAAAGTACCATCATGATAATTTGCAAAAAAATCTATTTATTTATAATTAAAAAAAAATGGGAATTTGATCTATGGGAAAGAAAAATATATTTCGGTTTCTGTCATGAAAAATATAAAAAAGAGAAATTTGATACATATAAAAAGATTTAAAAGTAAAGTCAAAACTTATTCGAAAGCACCACAATCGCTGCAGTAGGGTGTTCTGTGATTCTCGTAGGTCGGTCGTTTGCATTTTGTGCAATATATTTGCGTTTTACGATCCTCCGACCGGGGACACAAATCGCATCGGGATGATTCTTTGGTGACTCATCAGTGGGTAGTTCATCGTTTCTGTCATTTTTCGGGAGCTACTTCCTCTAAATCTGAATATTTAGATTGTGTTTCTTCCGATGGTTTGAATTCTTCATTGTCGGCATCTTCTTCCGACTCCGATCCGCTCAATCTGTCTAAATTATCATCTTCATCGGAAACACAGTGAATTGGTGATTCTTTGGCAGTCTCGGATTCCGTTAAAGTTTATCGGCGCTTCTCAAATTGTATCTTTACGCTATCATCTGCCAACAAAATAAAATGAATATCAATTTTTTGCTACTCCCAGTATATGGATACTGAAAATGTGAAAATCGTCGCCGAGAATTATAAATCTAATGTTTCATTGTAAAATACGTGAATTAAATTTATTTTAGCAAAAAAGAGAAAAATATCTTACCTACACAAAACACTAACGGGAACTATAAACTGGGGTATCTACCCCGGTATATATCCGGGGTATCTGTGTGGGGTTGATATCTATCAACCCCACACAAGCTTTACGTCTTCATTCCGTCACAGTAAACAAGAAACTGAAGGGTTACGCAACCGCGCCCTATTGTTAGAACTTTAAACTAAATTATGCTATAGGTCTTCAGTCGATAATATCACTAACTTAGAAACGTAGATCAAAGTTTACCCGAGGTAGGTATCTACCCCGGTTTGTGGTTCTAGGGATAATAATAAACTCAAATATGATAATAAACTGATACACTATTACAACATACTTAAAAACAAGGCAATCAAGATTATTACGAGCAATATGTCCGACGTTAAGTATACAGACGAAAGACAGCCTTCTGGTTATTCCGAGCTTCTTAGGAATTGAGAATACGTTCGTTCGATGCGCCGTCCACGGAATATTCAATTAAGTTTCCAGCACCACATCTCAAAGGCTCATCTGTTTTCTCTTTCTTTCTGCCTTATTTGTAACAATGTGAGGAAACTATGTGATAAATAGGCGCATAATTTTTTTTATTAACAACAATTATTGAAATAAAACTTCCATCTTCCTAAGTCAGTTCCAATTATTAGAATGCATGGCTCTATGGTAAGACTATAAACGAGATATGAAGCAGAGGCCATTAGTCAATCACTCGCGTCACCGCCTTCACGGGCCTGTCACCAGCTATTTGAAGCGTGAGCGCCAATATGTTATACACCCGGCACCCGGCTCTTATTAATGAGCACGGAGCAGAGTTACATCCGGTTTCTAAAAGACTGAACAAAACATTGTTCAACCAACGTTAACATTAACTTAATAGTGTTATGAAATGAATTCGAATTTACGAAACGTAATTTATAGAAAACTTTACTAAATCCAAAACTTGTTGCTGTATTAAAATATTAAACGAAAAACTGGTAAGAATCAATACACTTACAAGTGTCTGGTTTAGTTTTCAAAGCGGAATTCGGAGAAAACTTTACCAAACCAAAAACTTGTGTGTATTAAAATATTAAACCAGAAACTCGTCAGTGTTTAATATACTTAATAGTTTCTGGTCCTACAAAATGTAATGTAATTTACAAAATCGAAAACTTGTTGATGTATATTAAAATATTAAACCAAAAACTGGTAAGAGTCAATACATTTACAAGTTTCTGGTTTAATTTACAAAACGCAATTTAGAGAAAACTTTACTAAATCGAAAACTTGTAAGTATATTAAAATACTAAACCGGAAACTCGTCAGTGTTAATATACTTATGAGTTTCTGGTCCTATCAAAATGTAATTTAGAGAAAACTTTACTAAATCGGAAACTTGTTGTATTAAAATATTAAACGAAAAACTGGTAAGAATCAATACACTTACAAGTTTCTGGTTTAGTTTTCAAAACGGAAGTTGGAGAAAACTATACCAAACCAAAAACTTGTGTGTATTAAAAAACTAAACCGGAAACTCGTCAGTGTTAATATACTTACTAGTTTCTGGTCCTACAAAATGTAATTTAGAGATAATTTTACAAAATCGAAAACTTGTTGTTGTATATTAAAATATTTAACCAAAAACTAGTAAGAGTCAATACATTTACAAGTTTCTGGTTTAGTTTTCAAAACGGAATTTGGAGAAAACTTTACCAAACCAAAAACTTGTAAGTATATTAAAATACTAAACCGGAAACACGTTAGTGTTAATATACTTATGAGTTTCTGGTCCTATCAAAATGTAAATTAGAGAAAACTTTACTAAATCGAAAACTCGTCGGTGTTAATATACTTACGAGTTTCTAGTTTAGTTTCCAAAATGTAATTTAGAGAAAACTTTACTAAATCGAAAACTTGTATGGGTATTAAAATACTGAAATGGTAACTCATAAATATATTGAAATACTAAACCGTAAACCCGTAAGTGTATTGAAATGCAAATAACTGGATTTGACTTCAATTATAGTTAAAATTAGGGTTTTTGTGTGAAGTCCGAACAAACAAAGGTTTTAAAGGTACTATTCCGACTTATGTATTGCGGCATGTTTTATCAAAATTGGTCCAGTAGAATTGAAGATACAGCTTGATCCCTGTTTTAGCAGCCGCCGTTAAGGTACGAGAGGTCAAGTAAAAGTGATTATAAGGTTTTTTTATATAAATCTATGATTGTGTCGGAATTCCCCATGTAGCGGAAAACTGACATTCATGCGGACAAAAGCTAGTAAGTTATAAAGTACTTTATTATTCACACTTAAATTTTCGACATTTAATGCGCTAAGTATTTTGCTGTAAACAGTTTACATCAAAGTTAATAAAGTGTGCGACTGACTGTAATAAATGAGCTGCGAACTGGATCAAATTGTCGACTGAATCAATCGGCACGAGAAACACCGATCTTTGTCCTATAAGTACAGTGTCGCTATTCTATTCAAAATCTGATTAGAAGCTAACAGATGGCTGTTTGTAGCAAACTGTATGTTTAATACGATCGCGACCTTACTATTCTAAATTAGCTGTTTCGTTCATGAGAACAAACAAACCGCCGCCTCGATTGCCGCAGACTGCGCCCACATGTTTGCTCTGCCGAGACGCCTCATACGCGGTTCATATATCAAAGTACGCTGAACGACATGAGACGTGAAATGACAGTGACGGTATATACAAAAACGTGTAAAATATATTATGGAGCTAATCCGTGAAGATAGGCTGTGTGGCGTCGGCAGAGTAATAGCGTCACTCCATCTCTTCCTATGGATGCTATGTGTATCACGATAATAGGTAGCAGTGTTATCCTGTTATTCAATAAAATTTCTCTTTTTTTTTCTTTTTTTAAAACACCTCCCGTATTAGGACTAAATTCCTGTGTTGCGGGGACTTTACAAACATTCATATAACGGGAACACAGAACACCTAGTCTCAGAACAGCAATTTTTGGATTACACAAAGTTGTTGTCCCGTGTGGGGATCGAACCCACAACACTCGACAGCGCAATGGAAAAGCGACCACATAAACCACTGCGTTATCCGTGCAGTCAAATTCTGCTGTAATCTCCAAGAAACCTGCCAACTGGAGATTATGGCAAATGTATTTTTTTAAGGAATCTGTGAAGTGACCGTACAAGAAGAAAAAAGGTAATTCAGGAAGTCCACTATCGGACATGAGCCTCCCCCCTTAGAAGGAGCAATTTGCCACAACCTTAAAACTTGGCAAGCGTCTTAAAGAGTAGTAGATTTGGATTGAATAACGAAATAACGGTGCTGTCTGTTACCCTGGCACATCCCTTAGCTGGTTCTCATAGTATTTACCGAAAGAAAGGCGTGCCACAATTATTATTACCACACAGCATAGTTATATAATATTATCAATTTTTTTAAATAAAAAATTATAAAAGTAGTATATGTTATTGATTGTTTCTGATAATGTAGTTCGTGATGTGATTTATCAATAATAATTATTAATTTAATTTGATTTTGCAATTTTTTTATTGAGATAAAAACATGTTTTCAGTCAGGATGTCAATTAATCGAAACACTGAAAATCATTACATTTTTTTCTGAATACGAACGAAATTTTTCAAAAAATATGGATTATGTAATTGTACTGGTGCCTTCAAATTGCGGTAATATAGATAGACAAAAAAATGACAATTATTAAACTATTTGCAATGAAATTCATTTAGTGTTTATATTTTTGTTTTTATATAGATCAAGTGATGTAATTATGACGTCACATATCAAACGCCATTGTTGTGATTGTTATGATGATAAATTTGCGAACATTGTCTTATTTAAAAAATAATCATCAAAACACGCAATCCCTATTTTCCTGCTGAACATTTCTCTTCAGTATTGAAAAACCCCTATTTGAAAATCTGTTCGTTTTGCACTACAAATGTAGTCAGTACTAGTTTACTGAAAATGTGTAGGCGTTAATTTTGAAATATGAACAGATAAGTGAAATTCGGAAATACGAAATTTGGCCGTTTGCCATTACAAGCTTTAAAAGCTGCGGAAAACTGGTTTCACAATATTTAATTTTACAACTATGAAATTTGCTTCCACGCTAAAGTATATGTGTACATCTCACAACACAACATGTTTACCGACACTAAAGTTGGAACATCCCCAATTAGTGTAGTTACACGTGAATTTCTCGTAAACATAACTAGAGCGGAACTTATTTAATGAGACTAGACCGGCACGCCAAAGAAAGAGCGAGAAAAGGGGAGAGACTTCTTGTAGGTAAGTCGATGACAATGCGAAATATAATTTAAATTATATTTCTTCTATACGTTTCTAGGATGCAACCCCCCTAGCCAAGTTGACTTTCTACAATCGTCAACGCTAATAGAAATGAAAAAATGTATTGGAATAACATTTCTAATCGCCAAGTGACCCGTGACTGATTAGAAATATCATTCCAATACATTTATTTCGTTTCTATTAGCGTTGACGATTGTGGAAAGTCATCTTGACGGGGGGGTCTGAGCATTCAAACCAGCAGAACAAATATACCAAGTTTTTGGAGTATCATCGAACATGCTACGGAGGCAAATACAAAACGAATAGTGTGTGCGTGTGCGCGTGTCCAAAAAGGCCAAGTTCGTAGCACCCTTAATCGACAAAAGTGTATGAGAAGATGTATGGATGTGGATGAGGCGAGAGAGGTGTGTCGGGAACATAGTATGTGGCAAACTGTGGTCTCTGCCCACCCTTATGGGATACCGGCGTGAATGTATGTATGTATGTAAATTCTACCCACTAACTAGTCATACCTAAGCTATTGTAACAAAGTTCCTAAGTTATTTCTAACTTTAAGCAACGTAACACAAAATATTTGCCATGGCATGTGACGGCGTGGAAATGTCTTGAAGACAACGTGGATATCCGTCCAATGTAAACTAAGAGTATTCAGTATTCTATCCTACGCCTGCATATTTTACATGTTGCTTGGAAAACGTGTTAAGTTCTCCTAAACATGTAAGATTACCTTCGATCATGTATAAAATAGTGGTTTATAACCTGTAACGTCTTTATACTCAGCATGTTGCAGTCCACTTCTGCATTTAGAAGTCATACACAATAGGGCGATCTGCTATAATCTTCCTCTGTACGCAATCAGGTGTTTTGGAGATCGTGGCAATTTTTCGTTGTATCCATTAATAATATTGCCACTCATATCCTGGTGTACTTCTCACTCACTTCTTAATTTATCTACAGGAAGAAATGTAGTTTTTTGTAGTGCACATGTTGCTTACAATGACACTTGACAGGTGTTTCAAGATCGAGAAGATTAAGATATTAATATTCGTCAAATCCGTGGATTATTCTGATGTATCGTATCATTTACGATAAGGGAGAAATTAAGTTACACATACTAATTAGTGGTAAAGCTTGAAGTGAACTAGCTCAAGGGAGTAGATACTACCACATTTAATCTACTGCCAAATGGCAGCGATAGCTTCAAGCGATAGCTTCAAGCGATCCTGTATTCTGGTCTGACATATAATAACTGATAATAATTACTTCCAAAAATTGATACAACGATTGGCAAACGTGAGACTGCGTGATTCTAAGAATTAAGCAATAAAATATAATAAAAACCGCATCAAATTCTTATAGACGAATGTCTACAAGCATAACTCACATGAAGAATTAAAAGAATCAACTCTTCGCGATACCTAGAAAGAAGTAACTAACAATCTCATCCAGCTATTGGCATAACCTTTTGAAATATAAAAATCACGAAACAGTTGTTTCGTTCATTGCAAATCGTGTAACAGTTTCTTATATGACTATACCAGAGGTTCCCAGACCTTTTTTCTCATAGACCACTTTCAAAATTTAGCTGATTCCGGTGGACCCCCTGCAGCTATATTTCTACCATATTCCCAAAACTCGACAAAAGATGTGAAGATTAGATCTAACTATGGAAATTTGCGTACCCCAACGTAAACCCCCGTCGAATCTCCTATGGATCCCTGGGGGTCCACCTGGAACACTTTGGGAACTAAGGGTCTATACCATGCAAATGATGTATAATTTGCTCAATTAGCATAGAACAGTGATAGTCTAGTAGTATAACCATACATGCCCAGACTTATATTTCGAATACAAACCCAAGGCACACATTCATGACTTAATTAGTGCGGATTAATAATTAGTTATTACTCCCTTCAAAAGGCGAAGGAAAACATCGCGAGAAAATCTGCATGCCTGAGAAGTTTCCTCGTCAGCATGTGAAGTCTGCCAACCTACAATAGGCCAGCGTGGTGGAGTGTAGCCTAACTTATTTTGAGAGGAGACCCGTGCCTGGGAGGGGGGAGTATGGAAGGGTCGATGATCATGATGCTCAATCCGAGTGTAATATTTTTTAGAATTTATGTATAAAAACATTATTAAAGCTTTAGAACTGTTTCAAATGTATATTAATTCTGAAAATAAATTTAAAACAAATTCTCTATGTTCATCTTATATTTTCCTTTGAAAAGATAAGAACTCGTTTTATCTACACAAACTAGAGATATACTTAAAATTCTATGCCACTTTGAAAGGCTAGAGGAATTTATAAATAAAAATGTTTTAACTCTGGATAGAGCGACACAAAAAGCTCGCTTTAAACCAAGTTTACCGAACAGATCGCCTGGGAAAAACTTTAGAAACTGCGCACTCTCTTTACCATATCAAAGTTCCTGGATTGAACTAAAATATGACTACAAAAAGGCATTCAAATTTTATTGCACTAATCACTAACTAATCAATAAGTGTTTGTTAGTAGTTTAAAAAATAAAATTAATGGTAATAATATTCTATCGAATAAAAGCTTAAAACTATACAAATATGGGAAAAATAATATAATATATAAATATGGTGACAAACAAGCTTCTGGTCCGCCGGATGGTAACAGTTACAGCAGCCTATGAACGCTTGCAACATCAGAAATATCACATGCACGTTGCCAATCCTTTAGAAATTTATTTAATCCTCTCTTCAAGAATCCCATACTGTATTCCTTCAAGAAAACCTCGACAGAGAGCTCGTTCTACAATCACATATTTTAAGCATTTTCAGAAAATATACCTTCTATTGGGTGAAATGAGTTATTGAAATCAGTTATTTTTAAGCTTAAAAACATTAGACTTTATATTTAGACTATAATTATAAACAAGAAATATTGCTTTCAATGTTTTTCTAAGATATATTAAAAGGGAAATTCAACAGTTAGTACGAGAAACATTATATAGTAGATTTTTTAATGTACCACCAATGATATTTTATAGTTGTAGTAGATTTTATTATGTACCACTAAGTATATTTTATATTAGTAGTATATTATATTAGTAGATTTCATACTATACCACCAAGTATATTTTAAAGTAATAGTAAATTTTATAATCTATGACCAATTATTTATTTTAATAGATTATAAAATTTACCACCAAGTAGCAACACTCCTAGTAAAGTGATAATGCCTAAACCTCCCATCCTTAAACTTGTTTACACCATATAATTTGTAAATAGCTACATTTTTATTAAATAAAAATTTAAATTTGTGCAAATGCATTAAATAAAATTGTTAAAAGCTTTACGATCTGCACTGAAATTACTCCGGCATTATCGTTAACAGTAATGGATGAATCGTGGAAATTGTGACGATATCCTCAAAAACGTGTTTTAAATTAATGCTTAAAATTTCGACGAAGTTTTGAGTACGTTTTACTCTTAGTGATGAAGTACCGATAATTAAAAATAATAGATACAATGAGGTGAAACACGTAGAAATAAATTAGATATTGAATCTTATACCATGTCTATTACCTTTGTTATAATAATAGTTCTGTTAAGTTTAACTTAATGTTTATGTTTATTAATTCTTTTTTATTAATTCTAATTATCATTACTGGTTGCTCAAAACCGAGCCCAGTAAGGTTGCTGTAACCACAGGCTGGTAATAGCGCCCCCAGTTGTCCGCAGAGCTGTGGCTGGCTCTCTTGAAAGATTGAAAATGAACGATGACACTCAGCACCCACTAATTTGAAGTTGGTTTTGTTTTTCATTAAAAAAGTTTTTATCGAATCAACTCATAATTAAGGCTGATATAATTTAGTCGATATGGCGAGAGAAATTAACCTAACATCTAAAATTATGAATGTCAGTTGTGATAGTTTGCAAAACAGTATACATATATTAATATGCGTACTATTAAATTTTCTTATTCGCAATAGATGGCGTCGATAGTAGTGTACCTTAAAACTGAATCGCGCTTTTAAATTATAAATCCAATAGTATAATATAGCTTTCTTTATCATTTGAAATGGAGCATTCATACCGATTTATTATTGGTTATCAAAGAGCTTTTTGATTTACCAATACGTTTTTTTAGTACTGTTTTGAATTGCTCGCGCTTCCTCGGCTTATATGAGTTTTCTAAAGTAACAACCATGACGAATATAAGTCTGAATTTATTAAAATATTAATACATGACATTTTCTTACTGGAAAAACATACGGGTTATTCTCTCGCCGCATTTCATTTCTAATTTCCGTCTCGCTCGGCCAAGCCAATCCCTGTTCGGTTGCTGCCTCCCATCTTGTAACGGGTAATCTATTCTGCTTAAAACGCTATTCGTACTAAATGCAATTTATGCAACACTACGAAGTAGGGATAACTATAGAAATAATAGATTTCCAGCATAAATTGGTATATCATATCATTCTATGTTAAATTTAAACTTTCTTTTAAAATAAACGTGGTTTTAGCCCTAAATAATAAGGATTATAGTTTTTTAGCGACAATTTGGGAGTGTTGGTTAGAAGAATCTGCATTGTTAAATGAAATATCTTGTCTGCATGGTAGTTATCGTTTACTTGATCTGACGGCGCAGCTGGCGGGTGACAATTAGGATACAAAGTGTTAAGTTACCCACTTACAACGTCTTCTTCATCACCATTAGGGGCCATCCATAAATTACGTCACACGGATTTTACTATTTTTAACCCCCCTCCCCGTCCTTGTTACAGGATATCACATTTTTGAAACACCCTCCCCCCTGGTGTGACATCACATATTTTTCAATTTTATTCAGGACAGCGAGCGAGTACTCGCCGACGACTTAAACCTACCTAATCTTAATAAATATAGACCGAGTTCGTATTTTTTTTATTCACATGTACATTTTGCGTTTGAATAATTTAAATTTTGACATGTAACGTCACAAAGCTTTTGATCCCCTACCCGTTGTCACACAATGTCACATGATGGTGATTACCCTCGCGCATCCCTTAGTTGATTCTCATATTGTCTATGGTTGGTAAACTTCACATATCTGTGTGGGTATGCAAGTTTCCTCATGAAGGTTTCCTTCTGCGTTGATTACATTGGTCCCTTCAATATAGACCATATAAACTTAGAATTAATTAAGTGGCACAGGACCGGAATCAAATCTACAACCTGTTAATCGCAAGTCGTGTCTGACACCGTTCACTATACTTAATATTACATATAAACGCGATGTTTTCCAGCTGAGATAGACAGAGACTACTTCTTTCCACTTGCTACGATTTTGACTTACATCTTTCGCTTCTTCTACTTTCGTCAAAGCTTTCATAGAAGCTCATCAGTTTGCGGATATTCCTAACCGGGCCTTAATATACTTATAATTATAATTAAAAACTAAAAAATAACAAAGAAGCTATAATTTTTACTCTTGCATTTTTACTTCCGTAAAACCCCGCACCTTCATCTTCGTCCTCTGTATTATCCTGCTAAATCAGGGATTATTCTTAAGCCAGCAACACAGCTGAGGGTTCTAATGATTGACACATGACTTCTGCAATCTCTTCAAAAACTTGTTTTATTTAAGCACCGGTCGGGCCCTATGCTTTTGAAATGTGGAAATCTATTCTAAACTAAATTCTAGATTAGGTAACCCATCTAATACCCAGCCATGTCAAGCGTTGCTCGATTAAATGATCAGCTCAAAACTCGAACACTAACTAAGCTAGGATGTCCTTAAAATCGTTCTCAGTGGATCCTCATGTCATCATAGCAAATTGTCTGTATTACATAACCCTCAATTCTAAAGAAAATGATGGTAAACAAGAAACTTGGCAAGCGTCCTTTAACTACCCGCAACCATGTTTAATCTCAAGCAAGTATTTCAAGATTCTTATTACCAACACAACAGCGGACTACCAACATATTTTGTAATTATTTCTTAATTGTACGGTAGAAGGCAATTTCTACACGTTGCATTCACAGAGTAACTGTTGCTAGAAATTTGTTAGTGCACAGTACATTTACTTATTTGAAAGGCTTACTCTTGTTCAACATACATACAACATTTACTCTTTATTCGTATAATTACTTAAGTGCGTTCTTTAATTCCATGATCGAAATGACGTTTACCGTGTAGATAGATAGCTTTTTTTAACAGAGATGTGCAAAGCAATATTATCCCAATATATTGATTTTTTAATAAAATTTACCAGATTTCCGATGACATATTCAATGATATTATTGCGCATATACAATGACAATTAGATGTTAGATGAATACCTATCCTTATATTAATTTAGATCTGTCATCGCAAGTAATTTGGGATATCAGATGGCTTCATTAAAATTAAGTATCTGTCAAAAAAAAAAATTAATGACCACTTCTCATATATACGGTAGGTTTTATCGTATTTGGATATTTTATTAGTAAATGTTGACTAATAAATAGCAAAACTAATAACAGTTCATTTGAACCAAGAAGACTGACGATTAAATGTTCATCTGTATCATCATCATATCAGTCCACAGACGTGGACGTCCATTTTTGGACATAACATCCTAATGATCGTCACACTGAACCGCTATGAGCCCCGGCATTACCGCGACCTTCATTTGGATATCGGTCCTAGTCGGAGGTCAACCCGCACTACGCTTTTCAATTTGGGTTTGCCATTCTAGCATTTTAGGACCCCAACGAGCTATGTCAAACGTTATTATCATAAAGTTATTAGTGAAAATATTTTTTTACAAAAGAGCTTCAAATTATAGACATCAGTATATTAAAAAAAAATTGTTAGCCAACTCGTTGAAACTAGTTTAACGAATCCAAATTGTTGTAGCTGAACAATAGGTACAGCGCAGCTGCTTTGACCGCTTTTGAGCCCAAGATACCGTAATATTGTGTTGTAATTGGATTTTATTATACGTAAGCCAAGCCGTACGGGGTTAGTTCAAACTCATGCATGGTCTATATTGTAAACTAATCTATTCAACGGGAAAGTAAAACTTCGTGAGGAAACCTGCATGCCGGTATGGGTGTGTGACGTTTACCAACCTGCACCAGGCCTGCGTGATAGATTACTGCCTAATCCTGCTTTTGATTAGTGTAGGTCTAAGTCCATGTACAAGGAATAAATATGGACTGGCAGGCATGCTCAAACGACTAGACTATCATCATCAGCAACACTTGGAAATCACTTCTGGATATGAGCCTTCCAAATATAAAGAAGGAATTTTCCGTAATCTCCACGCTTTTTGGAGATCACAGTAGATTTTGATTGAATAATAGGATAATGCTGTTTGTCTTTATCCCGGTACATCCCTCAGCTGGTTTTCACAGCATCCGCGGGAGGAGATGGAGTGACGCTATTAATATGCCGGCGTCACACAGCAACTAGGCTATCACTACTAGCACGAGTAGGTATAGTTTGAACCTGGATACAACAATAACTAGTAGATTTATAAGCGCATAAATTGGCTATTGGCCATCGTGCGATTCAAAAATGGCTGTAATTGGCGCCGCCATAATTTAATTTTGCTAACAACGCGGTGTTTGAGCTGATGCCAGCGGGTTCGGATTCAATAAAAAATCGAGCCAACTCCCGCTAGAGTCTCGCGTCATCAATTTTGCTTCAATGTAACTTTTATGTCTTGTGTACTAGTTAAATCGTCCAAATACAAACTTCTGTTTAAAAATTTATTTTGCTGGTAACATTAATCAATGGTTGGAAACGACCACCTTTTAACTGATATTTATCATCATCATCATCAGTCCGTGGATATCTACTCCTAGATGTGGGTCTCCTCCCTGAAAAGGAGGGGTTTGCCGTATCCTCCAACCTTGGCAGGCGTCTTGGTGATCGCAGTAGATTTTGACGGATTAACAGAATAACACTGCTGCCGATCACCCTGGTACTTCCTTCAGCTGATATTCACACCATCCACAGGAATATATAGAGTTATGCTATTATTACGCCGGCGTCATTAAGTGTGGTAGGAGTGGCGGTATCGGAAAAGGGAAGATCTTCCGACCAGACGGGTGTTATTTCTGACGGGGCCTGCCACCGCCACGATGGTTGATGTCAGGATTTTGTACTCGTATATACGCTAAATCGCTATCAAAATTTTTCACCGTAATTCAGATTTTTATAATAATGTCGTCATTCAATTTTTACGCCATCTATTGAGGATACGCATTACTACGTAGCGAAGTAGGTCGATACAACAGTACAGCCACATTTCGTCAAGGTTTCCACACAATGTTTAACTTCACAGAAAACAAGTAACAATCATACAAATATGTTATAATTTAGTATTGTTTAATATGTTGCGTTCCAATTACAATAGTGATATTACTGTCGCGCTTCCCATAATAACGTTAATTGAAACTGCAAACGCGCCGTAGCCAGACTCGATTTATAGTGACTAATAAATAGCGCGGAGCAGAACGCACCCCACGGCCGCCAACTTGTTTGTTCTGCTATATATTCTTCTATGGTAAATCACACTTAACGATGTAATCATGTTATTCGAAAATTTTAACTGGGTTATATTTCCTTATCGATATGGTGACCAAAACAGTTTTTATCTGAATTTTTATCTATCTGTCTGTCTCTTTGGAATATTGTCACGCAAAAACCAATGTTTGGATTTTAATGAGCTTCGCTCATATATTGCTTATAATCTGGAGTAGGCTTTAGAGTATGTTTAATTATAATCAGCTAATAAAAAGAAAGGTTATGATATTTTAAAGTCCTTATTTGAGTAAATGCATTAACCCAAGTATCCCCGGATGGTTTCTGAGTTGGTAAAAGTCTACACCGGCAGAGCCGCAGGCAACAGCTAGTAACGAATAATTTTTGAGATTACTGAACGATCAGTTAGGTTAAGGCTTACTTAATCTGAGTTCATCGACTTTAGGATTATCGGTCGTTTATTTAACCACCGATTATCCTAAACCGATTAAGTTTATGCGTAAGACCTTGCGATACACTCACCAATTTCGCTGGAGATATTCCCTTTTCAAATAACACCATTCCGGTTAAACTGTCCTGATCAGCTACGTTGTCATCATCTTTATCGTGTATAATCACATTGCCTCAGATGATTCTATATTCTATACTAGCTTTTGCCTGGGACTCCGCCCGCGTGAATGTCGGTTTTCCGCTACATAGGAAACCCCGAAACAATCATAGATTTATATAAAAAGCCTTAGAACCACTTTTACTCGATATCTCGTACCTTAACGGCGGCTACTAAAACAGCTATCAAGCTGTATCTTTAATTCTACTGAGCCAATTTAGATGAAGCATGCTGCAATATTTAAGTCGAAATAGTACCTTTAAGATAGTAGTGGCTTAACCAAAATGTAACCACTGATTTTTGGGTGAAGCCCGAACTAACAAACAAACATTGACGGATTTGGTTTCAGAAACTCTTTAATTAAGGGCAAATTATCCATCTGAGTAGTTTGATTTTAAATATCTTTGATTTTTGAAAATTTGAAATTGAAATATTTTATAATAGTACGAGTATAGATAAGTATGAGTATAGATAAGTATTTATCTATGTGCGCCTTTGCTTAGTATCAAGAAACAGGAAATCTAGTTTGGAGCTGGATCAATGTGCATGAAATTGTTCAGAATATATATTATATTATCTAAATATTTTCTGTTTGCAGCTATATGACAATACCATCGCTAGATCTTTTACCGCAAGAAATAGTCGAGGGACACCTACGAATCTACCATTGAGTATATACATTATGACACAACAAAAAACAACATATAAATCAGGGTCACTGTCACTGTACCAATCAGTCGTCAATTATTATTTCAGACCGAACCGTCTCCTCCCCGCTTTTGCCCCTTTTAATGGGGGTTAAGACATGACGTCACTTCCATTACAGTGAGTAAAAAACGAACAACCTTTGTATTGAAATTATCAGAAACTGGAATTTCGATTTATTACGAGTTATATCTAAATGTAGTTATCTCTCCCGATAACCTAATAATTTGATGATAGCTAGTTTCCAAAACGAACATGTAAGTATACCACTTAAGACAAATGAATTAAATTGAATATCCTAACTGATAAAATTAAATTGTCTTTCAATTGCTTCAGACGTTTAAAGGTTTGCAGTATAAAAGGATTTCTGCTTTGCTTGCGGTATAAATAGAAAAAGCAAAATAATTAACAATAGAAAATTCGAAATATATAAAAATGTTTTTAAACTTAAGAAGCCTTTAATTGGCACGCAAAAAAATATAAGACGGGAAAAATGCACGATATTTTCGTCTTAAAAAAAAACGACAGAATGGGTGTTGAACCATGCCTCGTGTTGGGTTCCTTATTTTATGTTATACGAGTACAATTTATCTTATATTTATCTTTTTAATAATTCATTGGAATACGTAACTTACTTCGTCGTCTTACATCGGCTGGCGTATTCCGAGCACAAAGACCAAAGCAGACGCGTCACAATTTTTAGTGGGTGCAGTTCTCACATAACAGTCGTGCTGTACTTCGACGCAGCGATATGGGCAGTTGTTTTCTGTTCTTAAAAAAAGCATTTTCGAAGAATTCTTAACGCAATACGGAGATTAGACAAACTTATTTCTACAATAGAAATAGCAAAAGAGTATTTTTTTTTAAAGACAACTCCTGCATTAATGTTAATTCCTGTGTCGCGGGGACTTTACAAACATTCAAATAACGGAAACTCAGAGCACCCAGACTCGGGACAACAATTTGTGGTTTACACAAAGTTGTTGTCCTGTGTGGGAATAGAACCCACAACACTAGACAGCGCAGTGGACGCTTAAACCACTGCGCCATCCGTGCAGCCAAATATGCTGCTTACTTGATAGTAAGTGGCTATTGCCACCTTTGGACATCTACAGAAGATTCAGTTTATGATACCTATATTGTTTCAGTCCTAATGAAGACGTTTTGTTACTCCTGAAGATGAGTTGCTATGTCTGAGGATCCATATGAATTTTGTATTTAACTAAATAATAGTGTATGTACCTCTGTGCAAAAGCAAGCACCGGAGGCAAAGCAACTCAGCCTGAGAAGCAGTAAACCATCTTCGCTAGGATCGGAGTAATATAGCTTTTAATAAATAGTAATATCATTATAAAACTTAAAAAATTAAGTCAATGCTGGATTTACATTTTTCATTAATATTCCAGAAATTAACAGCTTAGAAACAATTATAAAGTGATATAACACCTACTCATCTATATCNTCATCTATATCTATGTATACTATTATAAAATTGTTAAATGTTAAATTTTGTAAATCAAAGATATTAAAAAAAATTACTCAAATCGTCTAATTAAGGGCTTTTAAATCCAAATCCGTACATGTTTGTTTGTTCGAGCTTCACGCGAAAATCTACGAGTAAATCTTGGTTAAACTATCACAGTGTTACAATNTATGTATACTATTATAAAATTGTTAAATGTTAAATTTTGTAAATCAAAGATATTAAAAAAAATTACTCAAATCGTCTAATTAAGGGCTTTTAAATCCAAATCCGTAGATGTTTGTTTGTTCGAGCTTCACGCGAAAATCTACGAGTAAATCTTGGTTAAACTATCACAGTGTTACAATTTTGACTTAAATATTGCGGCATGTTTCATCAAAATTGATCCAGTTGAATTGAAGATTCAACTTGATTCCTGTTTTAGTAGCCGCCGTTAAGGTACGAAAGCTCAAGTAGAAGTGGTATAAGGCTTTTTATATAAATCCATAATTGTTACGGAATTTTCCATGTAGGGGAATTTCGACATTCACACAGACGGAGCAGCGGGCAGAAGCCAGTACTGTAACTAAGGCAAATCTTCAATATCTTGCAGAATTCTAAATATATCTTGTCTGAAACTCCTTCTACGAGTATAAAATTTGTCTACGGATTGGAATTTGTTATATAAACGATGAATTTATAATATAAACGTAAACGTTTAGAGAACTACTATTTAAATTTCGGAAGCACTGCCTACTGAGTGCCTGTTTGTATTAATTTAGGATAAATGAATCTGTGCGTGAAACACATAACTGCGTACTGAACACGTTGGGTGAGGGCTGTGATCAAGAAAATTTGAACAAAACTGATTAATGACAAATTGTTTAGCTCATACTTAGTGTGTACATGACTTGAAGGTTCAGGAACCTTCCACAATTTAAGGGTAGGTTTTGTTTTAAATTGTTATTGAAATAAGAATTATATATAATAGTTGTCAAGAATCGATTCTGTTAAAAAGTCAAATATACAAAACTAGTTCAAAAATTTCTAACAAATTCCGTGTGAATGTTGCTTAAAGAAGCGTGAATGGTTTTTCATTTGTGTTATTTGTGTGTTCATTTAAATTTTTGGGCTGCTTAGTAATGAAATTTTGAGATTGTCATTGGTTTATTTATTTTACAACAGGAGGTACATCCTTATACATAATCATCATTATCCCATGGAAGGCCAATGCTGGACAAACTTCGCCCTAGAAAGAAAAGGTTTCCCTTAATCTGTACATTTAACATGAGTCTTGGAGATCGCAGTAGATTTTGGTTGAATAATAGGATAATGCTGCTGCTTGTTATCCTGGTACATCATTTAACTGGTTTTCACAGCATCTACTGAAAGATATGGAGTGACGCTATTATCACCAATTCCATACAACAATGATACATAGTGGTATCATAATCTACCCACCCAACAAATTTAAATCAATTTGTTTAGCAATTAACAGGCTCACAGCGGTATGATGATGTAAAGACTCATGCAAAAGGTGTATGCGAAGGATTTCATACGGTTCGTTATGAAAAATAATGTTACTACAGTACGGAGTACGTAATGGAAGATAGATAGGAATAGAGTTCAATTAGATACCCAATGGAAGAAAGAGAAACCAGAATATAGTTTGTTAATGCTTACCGTTAAAGAGTAATCATTTAAAATCAAAATTATTTTATGGCTAATAATGCATTGAAGTAAAGTTCCCTTTGAGTCTATTTAATAGTCTATAATCGCATAATGTACCAGACAGACATAGGCACATTTTTTTTTACATTAGCGTAGTCAATATTTATAAACAACAACTAAAGAACGATCACTTAAACCCTACGGAACCCTAAAACACCACCACCACTCTTGCTTTTTGCAGTCGGAGCGCCTAAGTGCCCGTCTGTCTTAAGTCCGGTGATGCTATAAAGACCGGAACGCCAACAGTATCTATCTGTCCATTTGAAAAAAAAAGGGAAACTGTAGACAAAATGCTGATGTAACTTGTATTGCGCAATAACCGTTGCCTGTTGCCACTAAGTGATGAGTTTAATTCTGAAAAAGTTAGATATCCATCTAACTTTTTCAGAATCTAATACTCTATCCAGAGTAGGTTCTCTGGCATCATCACCAGTCCATATTTGTCCTCACTATAGAGGCATGGATCTCTCCTAATCAGGAAGAGGATACTCGGTATTGCACACTAATATAGCTTTCTTCTCGAAATCCATTAACCATTTTGACTTGAGCTCTCGTATCATAATAGCAGCTTTTGAAATGGAGATCAGGCTGTATCTTCTATATTACTTGATAAATTTTGATAAAACATGCTGCAGTATTTCAGTTCGAATAATACTTTTAAGGTTGTAATAGTGTAACTCAAATCCACGAGCTGGTTTTTGCGTGAAGCTCGATCAAACAAGCAAAAAGACGCGCAGAAATCAGAAGATGATTTCTGTTTCAGAAGCCCTTAATTAGTTGATCTCATTTAGATTTTTGAAATATATTTAATGTTTAACAATTTTATAATAGTATAGATAACATATATTTAAGTAAGAAAAAGAGTACATTGGGTGTTCTAATCGTAGATTGTGGTGTCCTTCAAACAATATTTGTATGTACTTGGATGGAATCTACGATTAATTCACGGTGGAAATGAATAATGCACGAATAATGCGTTTTAAATTAATATTTTCTTCAACAAATATTTTACCATATTATTCATTAGTTGCCATTTGAGTTTATCGTTAGTTTAAACAGTTCTCAACGCGGCCGAGAATCAGATGAGATACCATCCTAACATTTAATTTAGGCACGACACTCAACCTGCTTTGAAATGCCTCTAAAACTTTGGACCATGTTGCTGGGATTATATGATTTATGGGGATTATGTTAAACACCAGTAAATTATTAAAATAATGAACCTTTGATCTTCATAAAGGTGGATTTAATAAGTGAACTTGCAGAAACAAAGAAAGGAAACAAATTTATTCGAATAACCACAAAAAGGATACATTAAGAAAAAAGAAAGTACATAAATGTACTAACATAAAAAAGAGTACATTTAAAGTTATATAAATATAACACAAACCAAATTTAAAAAAAAATCTAAGTATTAGCTAATTGTTGCTATGTATGAAACAATATATCAATCAGTGTACACATCTTAATTAACGCTGAGATTCAACTGATCCTGCGGTCAAACCGATTATTCGGTTTTGTGGGGCTTTAGATTGTACGTTGTATTGTCTTATATGACTAATTAAATAAATAACTAAATAAATGTATAGATGCCAATATTAAGTTACTGTACTACGTTATGTAGATTGTAAGAGGCGGGGAAGGCAGCCAGTCGTTCAGACAGAAGCAGGCTCGTGGAGATGGCGTTCTACGTGCAACACATCCCTATATAGAGTTACAGAGCTATGCTAGAGACACAATAAGAATTCGCTACAAAACAGACTCAAGCTCGCCCATCCTGTGGACCTATACTCATGTAGCCTCCAACAATAGGCCACAAGAGGACGTGTGCGATTTTTGGTGGCTGTAAAGCACACATAACCGTAGTGCCGTGCGCTCGACACAACGGTATGCGTTAGGCATTTGCCGCAGAAAAGGTGATCGGTAGAGAATACCTTGAGCATTAAGGCCATCTGTATTGTATGGAGCAGGCATAATATATTATTGACTATTATTGACCATGGGGTGACTCTATCGTCATCCCATCTCTTCTTGATGGGCTGATGATGTTGATGAAGAGTCTGCCTTTAGTCGTCGTATATGAAGTTTTTAAAAAACAACTTTGGGAATGAATCAAATATATAAATTATTATCGAGAATATATATATATATATATATATATATATATATATATATATATATATATATATATATATATATATA
>WUAW01003408.1:20879-39868 GCA_017165845.1 Thaumetopoea pityocampa | reverse complement strand
ACTCCCCACGATCGCGAAATACTTTCGGGAAGTATCCCGGAAGCACTTCGAGCGTGCTCTCGAGCATCCCATTCCGCTAGTAGTGGCCTCTGTCTCCTAGGAACCGGATCGTGACGCAATCCCGCGTCACCGCCGCCCCCGACACGCCCTGTACGATCCCAACGACCCCATCACTCTCGCGCTTCTCGTCGCGAATCGTACCCCCACGACCCAGAGGTCTAGGATCTGATCCCGCCGGCGAGGCGGAAGGAACTCCCGTCCGACTCTGATCCCGCATTCCGTCACGAATAAGATGTTAATTTCACTCAAGTCTGCTGTTGTTGCTATACATACACAACATTCCCTCAATGTCTCCTAAATAATTACTGGAAAATTTTGCGTTTAACGGCACAATGACCTCAAAACGAGACTCGGCCTCCGGCGACAAACGCGCACCGTTTCCTGCATTGCGCACTCGCCACCCGATCGACGGCTGAAGTCTCGTTGGAGTTAGTCAAGCTGCATCTAGGTCGTCTAGCGCGCGGTCGGCTGACGGTCCGTCGGTCGCTTCGCGAGCCACTGAAGTATGCGCGCCTTCATTGCGCTTGACCGTCACTGAGTAGGTTATTTAAAAATTCGGAAGTGACGAATGTTGATACTAAAAATGTGTTATAAATGGCACACGCCAAGCGCTTCTGCTTCGCTTTATAAGCAACTACCTTTTGCCCGCGGCTCCGCTCGCGTGAATCTCGGTTTTCCGTTATACGAGAAATCCCAACACTATCATAGATTTATATAAAAGCCAAAGAAACAATTTTAATTGTCCTCTCGTGCCTTAACGGCAGTTACTAAACCAGGAATCATGCTATATTTTCAATATTGCTTGACCGATTTTGATGAAATATGCCGCAGTATTTAAGCCGGAATAGTACCTTTAAGACTGTAGCAGTTTAACCAAAATCTACCCCTGGTTTTTGCATGAAGCCCGAATAAACAAACAAACAAATAAATAAGCATTAATGGATTTGGCATCGTCTATCAACTCGCACTAGGTCAGCGTGTTAGACTACGACCTAATCCTCCTCCTGATCAGGGGAGGTCTATACCCCCTGTAGTGGGGACGGATATGGACTGGGGATGAAGAATAAGCCTTCGCCATAAAATGGGGCATTTGCCATAATATATTCGTTTGCAAATTTTATCTTATGTTTTGCTTTGATTATACAGGTTGGAATGGGAGACGTGCGTGGTGAAAGGTTCAGGAATGTTGGAGTCTCTCGAAGAGGAGAGGCTTGCCCAGTTGAAGACAGCGGCCGACTGTTACCTCAGGCTGACCTCTGCCATACCTTCACAATTAATAGAGGTAGTTATATATTAGATTAGATTAGAGTACCCTTTATTGCACGCAAATACAAACAGTGTTAGTACTGATTCTGTTTTGGAGTAAATGGCTCCCGAATTCGAATCCCGATACTTTGTGTAATGAGCAGGAATACTTTTGTGTCAGAGTCATCATCAATAATGATGATGAACCTTTTAATTATTAGTATTTATCTATATACATGTGTAACATAAAAATCATATTGTCTTGTTTTTGTGATATAGGGAATTCCGTAAAAAAATGTGTGTGATCAGTCAACCATCATCAGGTGGTGAAATATCACTGCTGGAGATAGGTCTGCTCCTTAAAGAGGAGGAATTAGCCATAATCTGCACGCTTGACAGACGTCCTGGAGATCGCAGTAGATTTTGACTGAATAACAGAATGTCGCTGCTGCCCATTATCTCTTAGTTGGTGCTCACAGCACCTACGAGAGGGCATGAATGACGCTGTTATTATATATTAAGCCCATAGCCAGCGGTGGGCTTATGGTGTTTCTATCTAGACTGTACATAGCTAAGTCGTTACAACTTCAGAAAGTGCATCTAAATCTCTCATAGGATCTTGGACTCAATAAAAAAAGTTCCCAATAAAATAAAGTGACAAATTTTATTATAAGAAAAGTACTCTAAGAGTATAAAGTTCTTTTCTTACAATAAAGTTATTCTTATTTATTATAAGAAAAGAACTTTATTATAAGAGTATAATAAAATTATTTTCTTATAATAAATGTCTTCTTTATCATAATAATGTTTATGAGAGTAATAAAGTTCTTTTCTTAGAATAAATTTCTACTTCTTTATCATAAGAACGCTTATGAGTACAATAAAGTTCTTTTCTTATAATAAAGTTATTCTCTTCTCTTGCGTATCTCGCGTCACAAATCCAGTCGTTACAGTGAATCTTTCACTGTGCGTGCGGTACGCCTGTGGAACTCACTTCCTCATTCTATTCGGAGTGTTTTCAGAAAAAGAGTTAAGGAGCACTTTCTTTCACAAATAATATATGTATGTATATACTTTAGATAATGTATATGTATGATTTTGTTCCTAGTACACTGGATCCTATCGTTATTCTAATATCAAACAGTTTTACACTCCAAGCTTTGCAAGAAAAAAAACTCAATATTTGAGTTAAGCTCGCCTCTGTACATCTTCTTCTTTAAATAAATAGAACGGTTCGCAGGCGACCAACGCGCTGGTGAACCCGATAAAGACTGCGAGCGCGAACACGGACATGCGCGTGGTGCGCGGCGTGCGCTGCTCACCCGCGGCCGCGAGCGAGCAGCTGCTGCCGGACTTCTACTGCGAGCACACCACCCTGGCCATGAACAGGGAGCGACGCAAGCAGGTAATAAATCTACGCTGTCGTAGAGCGTATAGTGGGATGAATGGTACGCATGGCCTATAACTGTTGACGTGATTATCAGTGTCAATATGTCTCCATATTGATGTTGGTGCTGTTAAAAAACGTGGGGTTCGAAAATGCCGTTTGCGTGACGAAGATGATTTATTCAATTAATTATTACACTCCAAAGACCTCTAAATCACGACTGCGATCGCACAGTATTACTCGGTAGCCGTAGATGTCGCAGTACTCATTGGAATCCTCTTATATTCGCTTCGAATTGTACACCGTATCGCAGTTACTATAATTAACTAATCTCCCTCCTGCGAGACGCGGAGCCTTTTTATATCGGCGCGTGTAATCAAGTAATTTCTGCTGTATTCTAGACAATTCGATGTGTCGGGACACGGTACATGTCGTGTCCTTGATACCCGGAAAGGTCACGGAGATGTCGACCTTATGGCACAAACATCAAGGCTTATATTTGCAAACACACATGTTCCTTGTATATTTTTAGATGTTTTTTTTACGAATTATTACACTAAGAGGGATGGATCATTCTAGAAGAAAATGTATCTGTAATAATATAACGATTCGAATTAAGTGAGAATTATTCAGTGACATAAGTAAGAACGACCCGTCATTCATTGTAGGTTATATTTAGTATTTTTTGTTATCTATGCCATTTCCTGAGTCTGTTTCCTGTCTAATTTTCCTCTCATTCCTCTTGTTTACTCATCTTAATTAAATATTTTATTCTTTGTCTAGTGCGTCTCCCTCGCTTTGCTGTTATATACATACGTATATATCAATATACACATCTCAGAACCATCATTCATTCATTTTAGCGGTACATATCACAGTACATATTTAAATACGAGGATATGTGTCGTGCTCGATGTCTGAGCGACACGACCAGGGATCCAGCAGAATATCAGCGTCGGGTGGACTGCCCGGCATCACGCTGAGCTGGGTTCCCAATTGGTTATTTTTCTTTCTCTTTTTTCTGTATCTTTATTTTAACTGTACCAAATGTTTATTTGATACAGTGGGTACAGGGTATGCCTGTAACTAATTTCAGTTTATCTATTGAGGGGGAAACCCTTTATTAAAACCCTTTCAAAAGTTGACCAATCCGCTCCCTGAACATCACATTAGTATAATGCATACTAAAGGGAAAGCACTTATTGAGAGGCCCTTTCAATTGGATTTTTAATTTCCTGGAAACCTGTTGTAATCTTAATGAAAGGGAGACCCATTATTAAAACCCTTTTCAAATGTTTACCAGTCCGGCCCCCGCAAGCTACTGATTTGATATTTATAAAAAATAATTTTACGTCAGAATATGTCTTTAATATTATAATATTATTTTGCTTGCAGGCGCTACTGAAAATCCTTCAGCTGGTGAAACATGACATTGACAGGGAGCGCAAGTCCAAGCAGGGTCTTGAGAAACTCTCGTTGGCTATCAAACAGACACCGACGTTCGGCAACGACGATTCTCAACAAAATGTCGCGGACAAACTTTATCACGTAAGTGTATAGAAATTTGCAAGTTGACACTAAGTTTAAAAGTTAAAATCAATGATTAATAATAATGGTACATCGATAAAACCTTAAAACATTAATTTATGTAAATTTCTCTTGGGAAAAATTAAGATTTTTTATCTGTGAGTCACGTGATTGAAAGTGCTAATCAGAAAACGACAGCGTTGTTAGATTATCATTTTTTTTCTCTTTTATTACTTTTATAATATTATAAAATCCTACGCTTTGCACAGTACAACATTTTTAGGTTCATAATTAAAATTCATAGTTAAACTTTAAGCAAAATCATCCTCGCACATAATAACCTTAGCTTTGTTTATTGCACAATGACGTCACAGGAGGTAACGTGACCGTAGTGCCGCGTATTCGTGGCATATTTTTTTATTTAAATTGAAAACCGACCTGAGACCTTAAAGTGGTGACCACGAATCGGCTCGCGTCGACCCCCGACTAGATGGATCGATGATCTGGTGAAGGTCGTGGGCAATTGGCAGATGCAAGCGGCTCATTGCCGCTCGGTGTGGCGATGATTGGAGGAGGCCTATGTCCAACACTGGACGTCTGTGGGCTGATATGATGATAATAATAAATGTTATTTTCAGATGCGAAGTATGTTGACATATTTGGAAGCGGTGAGATATAAGATCACGGCGAGCCTGAACGAGCTAGACAACCGGCCGGCCGTGCAGCATCCGCTCGCATCCCACATACAGATAGTTAGAGATAAGCAAGGACTGCAGCAAAGTATACTTAAAGTGAGTTAATTGATCCCTTTCTGCATACTTCTTATTACTATTCTGTTATTATTATTACTAATCTTACAACGAGGCTACTTCTACACATGAAATCGCTCTTGACACCTTTGGATCACCGCACTCTACATATGAACGCGATATTAAATGAAAAAAAATTAAGGAAGTTCTACAGTTGCTTTTATTACTTGTTTAGCAACCTCAGTTTCATTTAGTGTTTTCTCTGTATTACAAATTTATACTTTTTTCGTTTATTAATTTAGTTACTTGTCTTCCTATGTACACCGTTTCTCGGTTAATCCCTGGGCCCTTTGTTTCGTCCATGCGGACAGGCGAAGGAACAAAACCGTACTGCCAAGTCTTGGGAATCTGAACCCTTAATTCGTACATTGTATTCTGTTTGTTTTTTGTGCTTGTTACTTTTAAATTTACTTTTAATAAATAAGATAAAATAAATTATCTGTACAGATAAAAATAAGATTCACTTCTCACGCACACACTATCACTCACACTCACGACTATAGACTATACAAAAAAAACGTCACTCACGATACAGTCGTTGTTTTTAATCTCATTCAACATAAATTGTTTATTTTGCTTTTTAAAAATAATTTTATATTCATATCGATTGCGTAGTGAGTCTAAGATCTCATGTCACCGACAGGTCCCACCGTGGTTACAAGCTGACTATCAGAACGAGGTGAACAAAAACCTCCAGACAAATTACACAGCCTTGACGAAGAGTCTCAGCGGTGGAGAAGAGAGGGAGAGACGTGACTCTATAATGAGTAGAGCATCGAGCAAGCTTCGGATCGAGCATCTCTCGTTCAGAAGGAACGCGGAGATCAAGAGCGCGCCGCAGACGCCCGTCAACTCTGAACTGGCGACTCCGACGATGCAGACGCCGACGTTAGACACCCATCTACCTCCGGAGAGTCCGCTCGACTGGCACGAGCGGGGCGCCGCTGACGGCCTCTCCAATCAGCAAGACAGTGATTTCGGTAAGTCAACATCGGTGAGACTTCCAAAATTGCGAAATAATACGTATTTCAAATAACTTGAAACTTATATTTATATTTGACGACCGGTTGAACCGGTGGCACCGACACAAATTTCTGTGCCAATTGGTCCCGGGTCCGAATCCTGGTGGGGACAAACTAAGCACGCAGCACGAATGTTTATATTATATATTTCTCTATAATTTAATTCTCCGATAATACAACTGTTATGTGCAAAGCGAAATCTATAAATATTTACCAAATTTGAGACACTTAATGCGTCCAGTTCGTTTGTGATTTGAATCACGTAATTATCCTCGAATCAAGGAGATTTTTTTTTAGTTTTTTTTTTATCCGTATTATGAACTGAAACAGCTCCGAAGTTGTTAACATTGCATGCCCTTCAACTGAAAGTATCGCTCCGGACACAATTATATTTATTAATCTCTCTATCCTCCAGACGAGTTTTCATCGCAGAGCGATAGTTCCACGGACCTGACTGATATCATGAAGAGCGAGAACCACGCGGCCGCGCCCCCGGCGCCCTCGGTCGGCAAGTGCCGCGCGCTCTACACCTACGAAGCTAGACTGAACGACGAGCTCACGCTGACGCCGGGTAAATGCCTTTACACGAGCAATGTACATAAGGAATAAATGATGTGCGTACAGGTTCTGTCCTTATGTAACACTGCTTACGCCGACGTAAGGACAGCCTCGTTCGATATCTTGCGGGTGCTGTGAGAACCAGCTGAGAGATGTACCAACATAATCGGTAGCAACATTATCCTGTTATTTAATCGAAATCTACTTGCAATCTCCAATTTGTCTGCCATAGAGGTTACGACCTAGGTTCGATACCAATACCGTACCACTGAGTTATTTCAAATTCATGTACGGTCTACATTTTAGACACCGATGTACTTAACGGAGAAGGAGAACTTCGTGAGGAAACCTGCATGCTTACGTGAATGTGTGAAGTCTACCAATACATAATACCATAAAGACACTAGGCCAGCGCGGTAAACTACGGCCTCCTGCTCAGAGGAAGTCCGTGCTCCTGTAATGGGGACGATATGGACTGAGGATGATGATGATGAAATGAATCTATCATTATAATCATCATCCCCGGTCCTCATTCGTCCCGCTACAGGGGCACGGACCGCCCCTGATCAGGAGGGGGATTAGGCCGTAGTCTACCGCGCTGGCCTAGTGCGGGTTGGTAGACTTCAGACACTCGTGCGGGCATGTAGGTTTCCTCACGAAATTTTCTATCTCTATTAAGGATATAAATAGAAATAACTCAGTGGTACGGGACCAGGACCGAACCTATGACCTTTCAGTCCACAAGCCGTGTTTGGCGCCACTACACCACCAATGTACTCATATCATCACCATCAGCCAGTGGGTGTCCACGGGCCTCCTGCCCTCCATAAACGGTTATTTTAACAAAGAATTTATTTATTTATAGGTGACATAATAAATATCCATGAGAAGCAAGATGACGGCTGGTGGACGGGAGACTTGAACGGCATCTACGGCATCTTCCCGTCCTCATATGTGGAAGAGATAACCACTTGTATATAAGTGATCAGAAGAGGTGATACGTTCGAAGTATTTTAACCTATAATAGTTCAAAATATATTATGAATCAACAGATTACGGATGGACGACAAATCTAATTTTCATCCACACTAATTTGACGCGCGGCGTCTACTACATTACAATTTATACGCCCCACTCCCCCACCGGTGGCTTTTCATAACCCCTAAAATCTTCATGTGACCATCAAATGCATCAATGTGACCCGATCTGGTATAAAAAAAATAATTGTATCACTATTTACTATCAGAACGCCTTAATTGTCCTTTATTGAGCTAATTACGAAATAAAAGAAAACTAGAGTGATATTGGTGTCAAATCTGATGTAACACAACTTAAACTACAATAAATTTAGTCTCTCCCTATCTTTTTCTAATAACAAACACCAAAACGAGATAGCAAACATTTTTAGCGAGTACTAACGTGCATTTTTGTTAAACGGTCCAAAAAAGTGTTGCGTTTTTGCGTATCTTTAGTCGGTAAGTTCCGCGGTCTCATCTAAATTTCTTAATTTTGACGTGTCTAAACAAAACTGTCAGCGCCAAAATTGTAGCCATCTCGTTTTAGCGTTTGGCATTAGAAAAAGACAAGGAGGGATTAAATTTAGTTATTATAGATAATTCTGCCGTAACAGAACTTGCCGAGAGAGTAAAGTTACGTAAAAACGCATCATTTTTTGTACCTTTTTATAGAAACGCAGGTTGGTACTCGCTAAGAATGTTTGCCATCTCGTTTTGGCCTTTGGAATTAGAAAAGATAGAGAGAGACTAAATTTAGTTATTTTGTGTTACAGCAGAATCAACTATCATTATTGTATAAACCTCCTCTTGAATCGAACCTCCTTAATTGAGCGTAGTTAATAATTTAAATCCAAATCGAGACAAATTTTCAATTCAAATTTTCAAAATCGTGAAATATCTAATTGTACAGTAATTTCACCTTCACCAGTGCTGCGCACTTTGTTGGTTCTATTGTAATGATAAGTTAAATATGTTTGTTGTTTTATTTGACGTTTTTATTTTCACAATGTGAGGTTCATATTAGGTTATTAGATGACCGATTGATTCGACGGCAGAGATCCTGTTTTCTTGCTAAGTGGTCCCGGGTTCGAATCCTGGTGGGGGTGAACTGTGTGTGATGAGCACGAATGTTTGTATGAGTCACAGATGTTTATCTATATATGTATCAGCAATAATAATAAGTAAATATATCGTTGTCTAGTACATAAGACGGAATCCTGATTTGGGGACAGATCAGTTTCTGTGAAAAAAAAAATGTGTCCACAATATTATTACTGTTATATTATGTCAGTATTTACAAATTGGATCCCTTCCGCATAACTACGTCCAATTACGTCAAGCATTATTATCAAAAAATAATTTAATCCTTATATCCTTATGGTGGTTGCCTGGAAGAGATTGCGTCTTCGCGATAAGGCCGCCTCTGTGCACATTATATATATGTATTGTAATAATTGTTTGTCCTACTTGTGTGTGCAATAAATTTTATTATATTCAATTCTATAAAAATAAGAACTGTATAAATTATTTAATTATGAAATATTATGGATTGAGTCTTGATTTATACAAATACTAATATAAAAATATCAAATAAGTATAAAATGTATAGTTGGAGAGAAACCAAATATTTGCTTTTCATTGATAGTAAGTACTTAAGCCATTGTGAATATATTACAATAAGAAAATAATATGATTTGTAATTATAAATGAAGATTTGCTAGTTTCATATAAACATTGTGATTAGCGCTAAGCATGTATTGCGAACAACCGTACGCGTTTTTATAGAATGGCGTACAAGTGCGGATTGTCTTTACGAAAAATTTTATATCCAATCAGACCGTTCATTTTTAAATATTCCTAACGGCGGTTAATTTGTAGTGCCGCTGCGCTTTTGAAATCAGTCATAATATAACGTTTTGAAGACATTCGTTTTGAGGATTGTAAACGTGGCCAAGCCTCTCTCGAAGGGTCAACGAATAGCTATACCGGAGCGAACGCACTCTGTGCTGTGGACACAGAAACACACGCACGATGTGCGGCCCAACGTGTCGATTGGGTCCGACACAGTGCGTGTCACAGGCGCGCTGGGTCGGTTGCAAGGCCCTGAACCGGTTTCAAATATACTGGCTAATATAAGCGTTTAATTGTTTCGCATATCGTTGTCGTTCAGAACGAAACCGATAAGGATTTCGTTCCATCACCGAAATAAACCGGTTGAAGTCACACGCGGCAGACAGCAGAATAGCACACTCTTGAGACTCTATTTTCAACGGCGTTACATCAAAAAAGATTCAAGGATATACCAGTTAACAACGGTTAATAATCGCTAACCTTAAAGAGAACTTTATTTATATAAAATTCATTAACATAAAGTTAAATTTAACGACTAACGTCTAATATAACGTTTAACAAAATAACGTTAGTTTGAAGAAATCGAACCAAAATGATTATGTACTTGTGCCCAAACCGGTTTGAAAATTCAACCGGTTTCTGAGTCTTGCTTGTTTGTTCGCGCGCTGCTACCGCGCGCCATAGAAACCAGCATTTCTGTAACGGTCTCTAATTAGTTCTTTTTTGAAAAAGAACTCTAACATGTAGAGAACGATTCATATTAGTCTGCACGCATGCGGCGAAATGCCTTGAAGATCAGTAAACATGTTAGATACACAGCGCTGTGTGAACAAAAATGTGCTTTATTGCGTCGTCGCCAGAGTTCTATTTAATTGTTTTTTAATGGTGTGCACCTATTGATCTCTTTCTTATGTGGCTACATTTGCAGTATATTTATGCTTTAGAAATGAACGGTATTGATGATTATGTATGATTGATTAGAGAGACATATTTTCTGAGTGTTGTTTAATAATAAATAAGTGAATTTTTCTATACATCAAAATTAGCAATTTTTTAATAATATTTCTTTTCTATCAAGTCTACAACATGTTGCTAATCAATGAAAAAAAAATATACAGAAATTAATTCGATCGGAGGTTTATTTTTCTGAAATATTTACATCTCTTTTAAGGCTTATTAAATTATAAAATGTTGTTTCAGTCGGTAATAAATATTGGTTCAATTTTTATTTAATATTTTTTTTGTGATAATTAGTTTTTTTTTCGTTACGTCATGATACAATTTCAAAACGTCCACGTATTAATTGTTTAAGCTCCTATCTTTTAAATACTTTTTTTTGCAATTTTTAGTCTGAAGATAGACATAAACCAATACCTTTTTTATAGTCTAGATGGCATTAGTAAAACCATAGTCACAATGTAATTTTTATAAAAAAAATATAGGGAACTCATTTCAACTGGTCATAAAGTGGACTCGATATTAGTAAATATTTATTTAACCACTAATGCGCTGCGTGGCGCCGGCATAATAATAGCGTCATTCCATCTCTTCGCGTGAATGCTGCAAAATCTGGCTATGAGATGTACCAGTCAGTATAATGGGCAACAACGTTATGCTTTTATTCAATAAAAATCTGCTGCTATCTCCAATGTATCTGTCCAGGAGATGGTGCCAAATTCCTTTTTATTAAGGCCTATATAAGGCCAATGTCCAGCAGTGGACTCCCACGGCTCGATGATGCCCAATGGCTATTAATGTCACTTGAATCAATGTAAAAGGAAAAGAATTATTTTTTTATTGTCTAAGCGACAAAATATGTTTTGTTTAATATTTTTTGCACGACTCATAATTGGAAACATTGGTCACTGCTTACCATCGAAAATGTTTTACGCCCCATTTCGGCAACTATTTTTACTGATATTTCTTCATTAGTTCACATAACTAAATTCTATAGATAATTTAATGGAGATTAATTGTACAATTTCCAAAAAGTGATTTACGGATGCGAAAAAAATAATAAAATATTCCAAAAAAACCTTTCCCGTCAATCAATAGTCAAAATCTTTATAATTATGTTTCCACAATAGCTACTGCTCAAGTGAATCAAAATTAAATGAGCATTATGGACTACTGGATTTTCCAAATTTTTTTGGGTCATTGTGGTTTTACCAACGCTATCTAGACAATAAAAAAAGCTAAAACATCGCTAGACGTTAAAGTATTTTTTTTTTGGTTCCCATTTATCTAATATATTGTCTGTATACTTATATTTCATAATACTGCAATCGTATCCCCTAAAATAACGATTTAGCCGCTGTGAGCTGCCTGAAATTTATTTTCGTTAAATCTATTCGTGAATGTTACATAATTATATTAAAATTAGCTATTGCCCGCGGCTCCACCCGCGTGAATATCGGTTTTCTGCTACTAAGGAAATCCTGACACATCCATAAATTTACATAAAAAACCTTAGAACCACTTTTACTTGACCTCTCGTAGCTTGGCGGCGGCTACTAAAATAGGGATCAAGCTGTTCTTTAATTCTACTGGAGCGATTTTGATGAAACATGCCCTATTACTTAAGTCGGAATACGTACCTTTAAGACTTAACAGTTTAACCAAAATCTACCCGCTCGTTTTTCTGTGAAGCCCGAACAATCAAAAGAATATCGACAGATTCGGTTTCAGAAACCCTTAATTAGTCCATCTGCATAGTTTGTTATTAAAAATTTTTGATTTTATGAGAATTTGAATTAGTATATATATATTAATGATTTATCCAAGATCATCTTCATATGTAAAGAGTTACGTGGTCTAAATGTAGGCTAATTATGTGAATTATTTAATGATTATAAAATAAACCAAAGTGCTAATGTATGAATAAATTGTTAAATAAAATAGTGTTTTATTAAACCTCATAATATACTGGTAGAACTGTATTTATATGTAGGTAAAGCAACACATCAGAAGATAATTCGTAAATTGATAAAGAAATAGTGTTTTATTGAACCTATACTTATCATCCTCATATCAGCTCACAGACGTCCACTGCTGGACACAGGCTTCCTCTAATGATCGCTACATCGAGTGGCTACGAGCCGCCTGCATCTACCGATTACCCGCAACCTTCACCGGGTCATCGGTCCACCTAGTCGGGGGTCGACCCGCATCACGCTTTCCGGTTCCTACCACTTATTCACCTGTACTTATACTAGAAGAATATTATTTATACCTAAGGCAGCATGAAGTAACGGAAAAAGAAAACTTCCGTGAGGAAACCTGCATGCCCGCATGAGTGTGTGAAGTCTACCAACCCGCACTAGGCCAGCGCGGTAGACTACGGCCTAATCCCCCTCCTGATCAGGGGAGGTCCGTGGCCCTGTAGTGGGGACGATATGGACTGGGGATGATGATAAAAATAGCATGTAGTTAATTTATAAAATTGATTCTAAAAATGATTAAGAGTTTACACATCAACGGTTGAAAGGTAATAAGCGACATTTTGGTCGTAAATCAGTTATGAATGCCATTCTACTTAAAAATGTCCGCTTTTTCGAATGCGCTTACTCCTATGGCTCTACAATGAATTTTCTTTGTCACTTATACCCATGTAAAAAAATTCAATCAATTGACTGATATAATCAAGATCAGTTGATCTAAGCGGCATAAAACAAGGTCGAATTAAATAAATAAACGCTTTGCCAATTAATGATTTTATTTTTCTTGATTCTAGAGCTGTTTCTATTTTCACGATATGACAATAAATAAAAAAGTTATCTCCATTTTTCTGCAGTTTCAAACTTTAAACTGCTCTCCTGAACAATTTGGTTTTTGTCGCTTATACCCTATTACCATTCAACCGTTCAAATACATATTGCTTGGGTGTCACATATTCTCTTAAACTTACTAGAAATTGAAAGGAAACGCATTTTCTTGGTTAGAGTATTGCTTTATCCCTGTGTCAGATTTTTCGGGTAGCAAAAAGATTGGTGATTAGTACATACATACATACAGTCATCCCTCTTTCTCATGGAGTCTCAGCAGAGACCACTTCCCTCCAGCTACGACGGTAATTAAGTAAAACTTCAATATTAATCAACATGGAAATAAAAACAACTTTGGATGACAACAATTACTTTATTAAAATATTTTTTTCCTATATTACTGAAATTAGAAAGAACAGATGTAGTCCAATCATAATTTATAACAGACTATACTCTATTCAAGATAGCAAAATAATGTGAAAAATAATGCAGTTACCCTCTGTGTACATAATTCTTTTTGGAGAAGAAAAAATACGATGGAAATTTGAAAAATTAAAACAATATAAATAAAAAAGCTAAACTATTAAACAAATAAAATATAAATAAAGCTGAACTAGTAATGGAAATATAAATTATTTTATTGAGGGTAGGTACTGATTAGCTGTACCGAATAGAGTATAATTTGTATTTTTACCATCCTACATACGTGTAATTACCGAAGGAGCCCTAACGGCATTTATTTATGAAGTCTTATGCTATGAAATATTTTATTACCGTATTAAAGTATTTACCGGATAATTTAGTTTACACTAATGCTGTTAATACTAGAAAACAAAACAAAACGAAGTTCATATAAAAGACAGTAAAAGTAAAATATAAGTATTTTATATGTAAACCTAGTCTAATAAAATACTAACTATATTTCAAAAAGCGCTATTAAAATGTTAGTCTTCAACGTAGACTCGTCAGCTGGACTTGGTTTAATGAAGCAATTAAAGTACATAAGAATCGGAAAATTCAATTAGTACAAAAGGCTATATTCTGGTCTCAATTGGATGAAAAATTTTTGATGGCAACAATAGCAAGTACTTAATAATGAATAAATACGCAAATGTAATGAATTTTTTTATACACGTTGTTACGAATATCAGCAGCAACATCTGTAATTGCGAAACATCAGCAACTTATTTGTCTGACTGATTCATCAACGCAGAGCCTAAGCCGCTGGGGCTACAAACTTGAAATTTTGGCAGTTGATGCCTTTTATGCTGTAAACATCATGTTGACTTTTCACCACTAAGGGGGTAAAATAAGGGATGAACGGTTGTATGGAAATCCGTCGTTTTCAAAGAAAGAAGAACGAAATAGAACATAACTGCTTCTGGTTAGAAAAAAAGGTACACATATATCGGCGTTTTTCAAAATTTCCCCTAAGGGGGTGAAATAGCTTAGTAATTTTAACCCCAAAATGGAACACCGCAAACGCCGTTTACGAAGGTAGACGATAATTAAAAATAAAAAAAAAACTAAACACGCGAGCGAAGCTGCAGGGAATTGCTAGTATTATTATATCAACGTCACCACCTGCAATGATTACTGCTGGAGTTCAACGCTGATTTCCTAGCGCCATGAACTTTGGGGACTTCATTTACGGCACGTACCTCAGAATCCAGCGAACAATTATCTGTTTTGCAGGTTTAATTTATAAGCCAAACTGCAAGAGTTTCGCTGCTAAAAAGCGGCACAGCTTTTGTTTTTATGATACAACGTGCTGCTCCTGAACCTTTAATATTAAAACGTTCATACATACATATACTCATACCAGTGTCTAATAAGGGTAGGCAGAGACCACAGTTTGCAACATACTATAATCCCAGCACACCTCTCGCCTCATCCACACAACTTTTCGTACAATTTCGTCGATTAAAATCGGTACTTTAAACGTTCTTAATAAAGTAATAAACTGGATATTAAAAGTCCGATTAGTAATTAAATAAAGAATTCTTATAATATAAAAAGGTAGTTCACATTTTTCTCTACCAACTTTCAGCATGAGCTGATGTCAAATGATATGAACAAATATAGACTGGGGCGGGCGAAGGAGAGACAGAGCGAGAGAGAAATCAAGGAAGTATTACATGAAATGAAACAATTGTATTTTAGCTTGTGGTCAGCCCAGTTTCAGCATGAAGTGTCTCAATAAATTCGAAATCAAAGTTTATGTTCAGCATGAATTCAGCTAGGTTTTGTCAAAGTTAAGCTTGAGTAAAATTTGCGTTATAGATCTCAGTCTTAGAATAGTTTTGTATACTCTATAGTTCGAAATCAGAAACCCATAAAAATGTTTTAATGACAGTACTAAATTTAGTAGTATTTTGTATGAATATAGGGTATGTATTCTGTATGTCAATATTGAAATTATTTATACTATTTGTATAAGCTAATATATAGACTATATTTATACAAGTTCCAGGAGAGTCGTCTGAGATAGTTCGGTCACGTGACGCGCCGGCCCGGAGACTGCGTCGGCAGGAGACGCCTCGATACGGCTGTCCTTGGAGCACGATCTCGGGGCCGCCCTAAGAAGCGTTGGCTGGATGTTGTGTGACCAAGGACATGGAAGTCAATGGACTTACGATTGAGGATGTCAAAGACCGAGCAAAGGAAACTTAGTAGGAAAGCGGACCTTAGCAATGGGAGCCGGGATTAATAACGCCAAGAAAATTAGAACTCTTTATACTGGTGCCGATTCTGTTGTACAGGACTTAACTAAAGTTGGTCCCTCTCTATATTTTTCTAATGTCATACGCTAAAGCGAGATAGCAAACATTTATAGAGAGTACCGACCTACGTTTGCGTCAAACGGTTAAAAAAAATGTTATCTTTTTGCGTATCTTTAGTCCGTGTTCCGAAATCGCGCCAAAATCTTTAATTTTGAAGTTTCCAAACATCAAACTGACGCATCAAAATTGTAGCTATCTCGTTTTGGCGTTTGCGATTAGAAAAAGATAGGGAGAGACCAAATTTAGTTGTGTTCTGTTACAATGGAATCGCTACCACTGTAAGATAATGACCTGAGTGGTATAATTAACCATAAATTAATGGATATATTTATTGTAACATCATAGTACTGTATTTTTTTTTCGAAATAAAAAATATATAAAATTGATAGTACATTTGTAGTTACAGTACAGGTAATAAAGGTTGGGTGATTAAATAAAACAAAAAAAAATCTATTATAAAAATACTATATAAAGCATGCCGATTACAAAATTATAATACCAAAAACAATAACAGACAATAAAATTAAAGAATAATATAATTATATTAAGGTACTTATAATGACATTCCAAAAAAAATAATATTCAAAACAATTTAAGAGTTATAAATTATTAGATATGACATACCGTGACTATAATGACTTAAAGTTAGGTAATAATACAAATCATATAAAAATTATAATTAAAAATAGTGCGTGATTTCTCTACAACCAGTCCTCTTGTACGTAACGTGGAATATTTTCGAAACTCAAACAATAACCAAAATAAGGACTAGAAATTGAGCCACAGAGTTGAAAATATTTAGAGATAGAAGGGGCACGCCGAACATGAATTATGTTCTAAACGGGACACTACATCCTAAATTAGCTCACAAATAACAGTAAGTGTTGTAGACACAAAACGAAAATAATGACATTTTTTCCATATTGTACAATGCACGGAAACTTTAAATCATATAATTTTTATTTATATATGCAAAATATATTTTTTTTAATAATTAAATAAAGTATTAAAAATTCACTTTTTATCACATGAACGAGAACATCGATCTTAACGCGTGACGTCACCTCATATTGTTCTGACATTTGTACTTTGGCATGTTGATCACGGAAACATTAGGAAGATGTGACGTCATTTCAAAGCCATTAGAGGCATAAGCGTTTTATAGGAGTATTTAAAAACATTAAAAAACATAAAATTTTTAAATAAAAATAACCAATGATTTTGTTCTATTAATATACGTATATAAATAGATTATATAAATTATATAAAAATCAAATTATATAAATTTATACACATCTACACTTTCATTGTTGCTCAGAAAGATATCTGAGACTTTTAAACAAAATAGAAATATTTAAAGGAATTTTACAAAGAGGTTTTAATGTACAATGTATACGCTAGAAATGTAAACGCGGCCTATTCCACAACTAGTGCTGTGTCTACCCGGACGCAGGACACGTGGAAAAGGGTCACATGAAAATTACTACGAAAAATAAATGCAACCTTTTGCGCTGTCCGACTTAATTCTTAAGACGCCTCCCTGAGCAAGGCGCTGCCGCCCATCGTACGACTTTTATGACAGTTTTTAGTATTACTCATTCTTATTTATCTAAATCTATATAAACGTATATTAAAAAATGCATTAAATAAACATATACATTATTGTGTGTACATGAAATATATATTTTTAAAAAATATACATCACCTTTCTTCAATACATTTTAACAATGGCCGATTCAAATTATTCTTGATGGAGTAAATATTTCATAAAATTACGTTATGTAATCTATCTCCTCTTGATGGACATATTACATATTTTAATTTGCAACAAACATATATAGGCTATTTAATAATGAATATAATGCCAGTTTTATTCATTTCAAAGGTACAAAAATTGATTTTTATAGGGAAATTACTTCAAATCTGTACGAATTCACCGTCATAACTCATATGAGAGTTAGTCAGCGGGAAAATGAATGCTCGAGGTTATTTGCTCTGGCAAGCGCCTTAATTACAATTAGTTGTCGTGAATTCAACTCAGGCAAATACACTGGAAAGAGCTTAAATTATTCACAAAATGATTCAATAGAAACTATGAAATTCTTCTATCATAACATTAATTTTATTTAATTTATTGTATCGAATAAATTTAATTTAACACGAAACTGTTTTATCTTTCTGACTGTTTGTTCATCACATATCAATCTGGAAACATTGTCCTCGAATCGAAATTTTAATTTCGTTTAATAATAATAATAACCATTCAACTATAAATTTATTCTGAAACAATATTTATGATTTAACACGTTTCAATTGCACAAATATATAACAATTAAATAGAGCAAAAAAATTGTGCTCTGAGCATTTATCAACTAAAATAAACTTTGGCTAATTAAGAAAATTATCACACTGTATGTTGCCGGCCCCGTGAGTTATTTCTACATGTGCGGTCTAATGTACGAAACAGAGAAGGAGAACTTCGTGAGGAAACTGCGTACGCGCATGGGCGTGTGAAGAAGCAAGTTGGCAGCAACCAGACTAATGGTGGACTACGACCCAATAACCCCCCCCCCCCTCCCCCGCGCGTGGTTAGTGCAGGTCCGTAAGCCTGTAGTGGGGACGGACATGAACTGGGAATGATAACATAAATTGTATAACGTACCCACACAAATCACAACTGACTATTCTAGCAATATTTTAGCGACGCCCCGTTTTGACACACGCGATTTCTAAGTTGACACACGCGATTTCTAAGTTGACACACACTCGTCCGCCTGACGGAAACTCTTGTGTGAATATTTATGATGTGGAGTTCCTCTGTGGGTGTGGAGTAAGCCCACTCTAATCTGTTAGGAAGGTATTCTTGGCAAGAAAAATTATAGTAGTAAGTAAAAATAGTCGTCTGAAGAATATCAAATGGTTGAATATATTGAAAATGTACTTTTTCTTGTTGTAATTTTTGGCAAA
>WUAW01003408.1:10181-20869 GCA_017165845.1 Thaumetopoea pityocampa | reverse complement strand
CGGTGTGGCGATCATTGGAGGAGGCCTATGTCCAGCAGTGGACGTCTGTGGGCTGATATGATGATGATGATAATATTTCAATGGAAACATTTTTTTCTACAATAAGACAATTAATATAAATGCACTAGCCATTGCCCGCGGCTCCGCCTGTGTGAAATCCCGAAACAATCACTGATTTATATAAAAAGCCTTAAAATCACTATTACTTGAGCTCTTGTACCTTAACGGCGATTACTTATCTTCAATTCTACCGGATAGATTTTGATAAAACATGCCGCAGTATAATAATACCGCAGTCGGAATAGTACCGTTAAGTCTGTAATAGTTTGACCAAAACGTACCTACTTGTTTTTGCCTAAAATTCGAACGAACAAACAAACACACACCGATTTAGTTTCAGAAGCGGTTTAGTTTAGTTTCGATCTGATTAGTTTTTGTTTAAATATTTTTATTTTACACAATCTGACATTTAACAATTTTATAATAGTAAAATAATAAATTACACTGATATTCCTAAAGCTAGAATTTATAACATTAAATATTATTTAATTTAATGTTCAGACAGTACTTTAAATAACTACGTTACACACAGGTTATAAACACTGAAATCGATGAAAATATTTTACGAATCAACACCGATAAGATACATTATCATCATAATTATTCGATTTAGGTCGTCGTGTATTTTATAAATTTTAACAAACTAATTTACAATAAACATTAATCGGCCATCGTCCGTCAGCGCGTCTCACAAATTATACGGCCGTCTAGCAGCACCTCGGCGCGGTGAGCGGCCGTGTACATTATATTACAGGACAAGCGCAATCCGCGCTGCAGACACAAATATAACTGCGCCGCGCGGCCCGTTCGGTTGGGTCTAACACCTCAACTATACGATGGGCCATCGCGCTGGCCCTGCATGTAGAGGGCGTAGTGCGGGTGGCTTATAGTGCGATGGGATAGCCGCGGCGTCGGTTTTTCGTCCGCACATCAAAGGTAGTGTGCCAGCGATGGCAATAAACATCTAAACGTGGCCCGCTCCACAGCGCGTGCTCGAATGTGGTTGAGTGTGGACGTTTGCGCTTTTTATGTTAAAGTATTAAAATTTTTAAAAGTATATACGGAAAAAGCGTGACATGGAATCACAAACATAAAAAAGCTTTCAAGTCCATCTCGAAAAATGACGAGACCACAACTGAACGTCGCCATCGTGTAGTTGCGTTTCAACCATCGCACGCCCATCTCGCAGGGCCAGCGCTGGGCCATCGTATAGTAGGGCTATAACAAAGTGTGTGTCATACGCGCGTTAAGATTGGCTTTACGCGTATTACTGCAATCAATGAGTATTTACTTACGCATTATCACTATTTTATTTGGTTATTAAAGTGGAGCTGATCAAATTCGCACCATATAATTGTGAATCCGGACCAAGTTATAAGTTGTAACATAACAGTACTTCAAATCTTTACTTCAAATCTTATCAATCACCCTACTCCTGGGAAAAAGTCATATCCGCCAGCGCCGAAATGAGTAGAGAGCGTTGCCAGACTTGATTAATAAAAAAAAATCCTAAGACGGACAGAAAAATCCGTAGAATTCGGTATATATCTTCGAAAAAAGTCCATTAATCTATAAATTTTTAAAAAGTTACAACGAACAACTACAGAAAGTATCCGTAAACCCGGCGACGCTGCCGCTTTGTACCACTGTTATGTTTACATTACAACACATAATCAATGCAACATGGCCGTCTCAACTGCACGGAGTTCAAGACCTATAGCACTACATTAATGGCAGTATATAACGTTATCACATAATATATTTAAAACTACAACTTTTGTCCGGACGGGTGAGGAAAGTCTTTTCATTCTCCTCATAAATGCACAATTTTGACAGGAATGTATTCTCATCTGTATACACAAAACATACATACATATACACACACACACACACACACACACACACACGCACGTACGCACGCACGCACGTACACACACAAACACGCACGCACGCACGCACGTATTCACACGCACTTGCAATCCTACGCATATATAATAAAATCTAATCTTAATCTCATTTAATTGCATTGCGGCTTGCTGTAGTAGCTTGTAGAATTTTCTCCGCAAATATCGGCAGTTTGAAGGAAAAGATTTTTTATCAATACCACCATCGAGCATTTTGGGAGCTGTCATCGTCACTAACAGAAGTCCACTGTTGCGAGAGCGTCGCCAGCCGATGGCCCGGGGGGAGGGGAGGGGAGGGGAAGGGGGGGGGGTTGATATATGGAGAATGGGAAAAGTGTGAATTTTAAATACAGCCAAAAACACGTGAATGACGGCGGCGACGGCATGAGTTTCGACGCGCGGGACTTGCTTGATCGGTCAAGCAAGTCAAGTGAGTGGACTTAGGACTTTGATTTCTTTGCATTTGGCTACATTTTTTTGAATCGCTGGGGAAGGGGGAGGGGGGAACCAACTCCCCCTCCCCCTGCTTCCCTTTTAGCGACGCTCTTGCACTGCTGGGCATGAGTACTCCTCCTTGAAGTCCTGGCACGACCCTAAGCTGGTCGTCACGGCAACGACGGGAGGAAATTGAGTGACTCTATTATGATGCCGGAACCACACGGCGTTAAATGACATTCGACACCGGGAGCCGCGTACCGTGGCGCTCTGGACCGTAATTTATTTACGTATTGAACGTCACGAGTAATTCTTAGCTTTTTTCCTTATGAATATTATCAATAAAATTATCAATTATTGTAATTATTGTTAATATTTATTTATTTTATTTATCTATTTTGATTCTTAAAATTTAATTATTATTTATGATTTATTAATATTTTCCCTTTACTTATTGATAAATGAAACAATGAAATCTGTATAGAACTTTATGAAAAAAGATAAACAATAAATTATACTTGCAATGTGTGAAAATTAAAATTAAAGTGTTGAAAAAT
Organism: Thaumetopoea pityocampa; assembly: GCA_017165845.1. NCBI lineage: Eukaryota > Metazoa > Arthropoda > Insecta > Lepidoptera > Notodontidae > Thaumetopoea > Thaumetopoea pityocampa. The sequence continues at coordinate 17,913 of WUAW01003408.1, read as the reverse complement.
ACTAAATTAGTAGCTGTCGTTCTAAATGTGGAAATCACGTATCATATATGTATAGGTTTCAAAAAATGTCATTGATTATTTTCGTACGAAAAATATCAGTTACTCTTTAAGTCGCACCTAAAGGAGTTTAACTCAAAAATGACGATACTTTATACAATCTTTTTTTTTATATAATTTTTTATCAAAGTGGGTGATTTATCCATACTTTTCCTAACTTTTCGATTATACGTAACTAGTATATCTATTTATATATAAAAAAAACTAATGTACATATATGTATGCGTTCGTACACCGTTCATCTGAGTGCGATTTAAATTTCATTAATTTTATACGCGAATGGTAAGGTAAAGGTAAGGTAAGGTTAAAGGTAAGGTTTGTAAAAAATCCTCACCGGTGGAGCCGCGGGCTACAGCAAGTCCATCATAAAAATAAAAAACCTAACAAAATCCAATTTCATAAATTATTCAAAAACATTCAATAAATTACATTTATATAAATTACACTTAACTCTAAAAATATTTGGCGACACACAAACACCCTCATAGGCCTTGAACTCCATCTACGTACAAAAATTAAATTACATCGGTGCATATTCTGCTGTAACACAACTAAATTTAAGTTCTCCTATCTTTTTCTAATACCAAACACCAAAACGAGATAGCAACAATTATGATCCTGTCAGTTTTGTTTAGACACGTCAAAGCTAAGTTCTGAAAACGCAACATTTTTTGTAGCTTACGACAGAAATTTAGGTTGGTACTCGCTAAAAATGATTGCTATCTAGTTTTATTTAACGGCAGGGAGAGCCTAAATTCAGTTTGTGTTACATCAGAATTGATCTATTGAATACAAACATGCGATTATAAGAATATCGATTAATAGCTGGAATGTAATAATAATAATAATGTGTAAATTCACCTTACGATGAGACTGATTAAAAGAATGAAAATTACTCCCACTCCCATATCAGCTGTCTATATTCCGCTGAATTTCTGAAAAGGAAAAAAAATGTACAAATTAATTCATCAAAATCATCCACCCCAGTCCATATTAGTCCCCACTACAGGGGCACGGACCTCCCCTAATCAGGAGGGGGATTAGTCCGTAGTCCACCGCGCTGGCCTAGTGCGGGTTGATAGACTTCACACACCCATGCGGGCATGTAGGTTTTCTCACTAAGTTTTCATTGGCGTCTACAGTGTACACCGTACATGAATTACAAATAATAACTCAGTGGTACAGAACCAGCATCGCATCCACGACCCTTCGATCGTAAGCCGTGTCTAGCGCCACCAAACCACCAATGCAAATGCTTTGGTTTGATCGCTTTGCAATCCTTTGGTATGTTACGAATATCGGTACTCTATGATAACATTGATAAATATAAGACATGATTAAACATCGAAAACTCATATAGACAATAAAACAAGTTAACATACATACATACATAAACTCACGCCGATATCCCATAAGGGTAGGCAGAGACCATAGTACATACTACATACATACAGCCACGCCTGTTTCCCATTGGGGTAGGCAGAGACCACTTGCTACGATCGTTTTACATTTCGCCTCCGCGGGCAATGAGACGTTAAAACAAGTTAAATTCAAAATAATAGCAATTAATTATTTATAGGTATATAGATACTGCTGCGTGATGTGCGTAGTTGCGTCATCCGTGCCTGCTGTGCACCAGCCGAGGGACGCGCCAGGGTACTGGACGGCGGCGCCACCACGCTACTCAACCGAGAGCTGCTGTCTCCAAGACGCCTGCTGTGCGCGGAGGTTACGGCCAGCTACTCTAAGCGACTTTCTAAGGAAGGAATCCATGTCCAACAATGCCCTTATTAAAGTGGGAACTCTTAAGTCGTGTCGTAATGTACACACGTGACACGGAATCGTGGCCTTTTTTAGATTTTTTGAAAAATAAAAACGTAACAACAGGAAAATTTTGCGGTTAGTTTTGATTTACAAAATCCAAAAAAAAAAAAAACTACTAACATATGACACGAAATGTCATTTCGGTCATCGGTACTAGGAAGCACACCACATCGCGTAAGTGTATATATGTATATGTACAAGAGGGGCTAACATCGCATGATCATTACCGGACTACGGCACGGACTGCGCGCACTACTGCACGGCTTGGATCTGGTTGAGCTCGTCGTCTGAGTCGGTGGGCGGTGCGTTTTCGGAGCCGGCGAGCACGGTTAGGTGGGTCGAATCGCTCTGCAATGTACTGCACTCGCCCCCACCGACACTGTTGCTCCAACTGCTGCATTGAGCTTTCTTCTGAAGTGCCTGAACGTAAGACTGCGAACATTCGAACGATTACCTACCATTGTAGGCGGTTTCCTAGGCGACGTATTTCAATAAACCACAGATAAATCGGCTTGGAGACGTTTTAGCGTTTGCAATAGTATTTGTACACATAATGACTAAAACCGGTACAAACCAGTTCGTGCTGGCTACCGCGTACCTCCTCACACTCTCCCATCAGTCGCTTATAAGTGACGTTAGAAGGTAGTTATACACATCACGTCTAATATGTATAATATTATGCCTATCTATACAAACATAAAAGGTATTTGTTTATTTACTCATCTGCTGATCACACACTCTCCAAGCTGATTTGGCTGTATTCTGTTATATTGGTCCATATCATGTTATATTTAGTTACCGAACATCATACAATGTTGTTCAGCCATACTGACGTAACTGCGTGACAAACACACACGTTTTTGCATGTCTTACGTCACCATCTGAGATCTTGTATCTAACAACATATAACAAATCCTTTTTAATATCATCTGTTGGCAGACGTCGGAATAGATAGGAAGCGTTAATCTCCTAATTTAAAAGTCCTTTGGTTTGTTACGAACATCGTTACTTTATGATAACATTGATAAATATAAGACCTGATTAAATATCAAAAACTCCTATAGACAATATATAAACAAGTTAAATTCAAAATAACAGCAACATTATGTTCTTATTATCAGGAAGACTTAAAAACAGATGAAGTATTTTTTTGTTTTCTTTTATACGCTCAACGTAGAATAAATACATCAGTTCTCGTTCCTCGTGTAAAATGTGTGTAGAATGCAGATATAAGATTTCAGAAGGACACAGACGACGTTAATATTTACGAGGGTAAGGTGAAAAGTTCTCGGCCTCACATGAAGATGACATTCTAATCAGTAAAAGATTATGTTTCCGGGATGGGTGAACGTGTCTTTAGTTCACATAACAAGTTGAAACTTGTCCTCTCAAATAGTTTGTTTACACAAATTTTTGCAGGAGACGTCTTGCATGTTTTTCGTTAAGATAGATAAACTTGAACATCGTGCGGTCATAAAATTCTTCGTTTTGGATGGATTAACTCCTAAGAACATCCGAAGTTTCATCCGAAGTTGACAAAAGTTTATGGGGACTCTGCTACTTCCATGTCGCACGTCCCTCGACGATGACCCGCGCGAAGGACGGCCAAATACAGCCACCACGCCGGAGAGCATCGAAAAAGTGCACGATATCGTGTTGGACAACAGGCGAGTGAAGGTGGACGAGATAGCTGACGCTATGGGAATATCGGAAGAAACGGTGCGAAACATCTTGCACAAGGAATTAGGGATGCGAAAGTTCTATGCAAGGTGGGTGGCGCATTTGCTGAACGCCGCTCAAAAGCAAATGTGTAGTTTGGACCGATTCAATAGAAATCCAAGCGATTTCATGCAGTGATTTGTCAGCATAGATGAGACATGTGTCCACCACTATACGCCAGAAACGAAACCAAGCAGTGGGTGGAAGCCAGTGGCTCAGCGCCAAAGAAAGCTAAGTTGATCGCATCTGCTGGAAAGGTCATGGCCAGCGTGTTTTGGGATGCGAAACGGATCCCGTTAATAGATTATCTTGAAAAAGGCAGAATTACAAGCCAATATTACTCCAATCTTCTTGACTTGACCAGCCGGATGCCAAAATTCGCGAGAAGAGGCCTGGCTTGAAACTAGAAAAAAATCCTCTTCCACCAGTACAACACACCTGCACACATGGGGGTGTTGGCGATGGGAAAACTATGGGGTTTGGTGGACGATTTGCTCGAACAGCCCCCCCCCCCCCCTTTCTGCTGATTTGGCACCCTCAGACTTCCATCGGTTCCTAAATTTGAAGAAATTTATTTCTAGGAAATGCTTCGCGTTTAATGATTAAGTTGAGAGGCGCGTTGATGAATATTTTCACAGCCTTCCAGATTCTCACTTTCGGGAAAAAAATACTGATGTTGGAGAAATGGTGGACCAAGTGTGTTGACCTCAAGGGAGATTGTGTAGAAAAATAAAAAAAAAATTAAAAAATCACAGTCCTCTATTGTCAGAACTTTTCAACTTACCCTCGTATGTAAAATATTTTTCATTATTGAAAATCATAAGTAACTGTTGGCCAAAGCCTAGTGTATTACGGATTGCGTGTTTAATTGTAAGGCTGTAACGAATGGATCTATCTAACGGGCTGGCAGATGCTCTGCTCCAGTCCCTTAGTTCCACTTAATGGTTCACCTATATAAGTTTGTATTCCATAGTGCCATGTGGATGAAAAAGCAAGAGGTCATGAAGGCATATTACTGAGAAGCGAGAGCCATAATTATCGAAAAAAATACTATCACTAACGAACTATGTTCGACTGCTGATCAAATCTCCGGGCCATGTGTGTGTAACTTTCAAAGGTTATTATAACAGTGCGCATAAAAAAAAACACTATTTTAAAACTACACGACTATGTTATGCACCGTTGATAGGATAAAAAACCACAAACCCACAAACACTTCCCATATCAAAATGATGATGTGTGATAGTATAAAGTAAGTATTAAGCTTTTTATTGGTGATGATGACGAACATTTATTTAACTTGGGTATAACTTGAATGGACAGCGAATAAAACCCTCATGTCAAATATCAAAACTATCAACCGAGGCATACCAAAAACAAACACAGTTTCGCTTTCATTAAGTGTAGAAATGCGAGTGTCTGATAGTGAAATTATGAAGTATGATGGATTGAAGTGTGATGGTATGACATCAATGCACCAAACGGTACAGACTGGCAAAGTAATATAGAAATTACACACATAAACATAATATAAAAATTAGTGGGAACGCCACTGTAGTTATTTAAAATCATATTTTACACAACGACAAAATTAAAAGTAATTTTTTTTATTTTATAGAAATTGAGGGAAGAAGTAGCTGTTAAATGAACTGGACCAAATGATATTACGCCAAATTAATCTTGTATAGTGTTGCCAGGATAGATTTTTTTTAGTTACATTTCTATACGTTTTTGCCAAGCTACATATATTATATCGCGATACTAATTAATTTCATCGTACAAAATTTAAAATACGGTAGTATCATACCTGCGATATAACATCCCCGTGCGCCGTTCGGACCTGGTACAAATATCTGTACTTGCGTTGCTTCATCTCGGCGCGCTCTTCACGCGTTATTGGTCGTGTTTGCTGAGCTTTCAGTCGACGTTTCTGAGCACTTATGCCTGTCAAACAATTTTATTTTTGTAGTGTATGAGCAATAGACAACGGACCGTATCCTGACCAGATGCTCATGGTTCCTCCCGCGTGCAGGTTTTTGGTCACGTGGTAAAGTGAACAATTGTTTTGGGGTAATACTCCTCTCGCAAATGTAGATCAGCAACTCATCCGCTAAACTCCCACAATAAATGGTTGTTTCTCCTTTCTCCAGCCAACCAATGTCTGGAGTTTGTTGAATGACTTGTAGAATAGGCCTTGGGACTTATATCATTCAGAGTAGGTAGGCTAGTGCTTACGGTTGATGGGTTGACGGGTTGATGGAACAAATTTAACCCTCGACAATGTAATGTACTTACTCAAAACATGTCTCAAGCACTAATGTCCGGATATAGCGAGTTGAAACCCAGTAGGTGCATCTTTGTTATCGATGTTTGGAATTAATTTTGATCCCAAAACTTTGAGCCTATTATCGCTATTATGATTGCCTGCACTCCTTTATACTATATTCACACTATCTTCTCTTGGTCGTGCAATTACGTCGCTTGCGCAGTGGGCATCTTCCTTGCAACAGGTACAATCTTGTTTCTATCTTGTACCACTTTAGGCGTATTTTTGATTAAAATTAGCAAAGTAAAAACTTCCTGTTTGGAAAAATTTGTTTCTATTTGTATTAAAAATCTGAGGATCTATTGTAGCAACAGTATGGCAACTTTAATCCGGATTTATGTGATTGTGATTTTGTAGTCATCTCTTGTATACGTGCGCAACATTCATCGTCAGTACCAGTACTCCAAATTGATCGATGTCAAATTATCTATCAATACCTTTTAGGGTCTAGGACTCAACGCTGTATTTGAATTGTCTGAAATACGAGAGAATCAAAAACATTCAAATTCTTCTATATTGTATTATCTACTCGTCTTTAGGTTTCAGTTTCGGACTCAATGTTAAGTGATTTCTTAACTAGATAGATCAACTATTGTATTTTATCATATCTCAAAGCGTGGCTTTGGTTTAGGGTTAGATCATTGCTTATCATGATCGTCGATTCTTTATTTAGAATTAATTATCCGAAGTCTCATTTGTCGAATACCGATTCCAGACGGTTCGTTCTGGTTTCCACGTAATTAGTAGATGTTGAATCAACTAATAAGATTCGTCATCTGCAATTCGTATTTTCTCTCTTACGTTCACAACTCTTGCAATTCGCCAGGGTTTTAATTTGGACAAGATAATGCAACTCTGGCGAGCTCCTTTCTAAAATATAAACTTTGAAGATTTGGTAGAGCCAGTCTTTACTGGCTCATGTCCTAATACCCAATATGATGTTATCAGCTGTAGGGCTATACCCATTTCATTGAGCACATATTACAAGTATTTACAAGGCACAGTGTTCCCTGCGAACTTAATCAACTTCATTCTCCAATGCTACCACTCTGTACCACAAACCTTAATGCTCTTACAGATCTGCCCTTTAGTTATTGAAGTATCTTCCGATCATACAAAATTCCAAAGATCTTTTGCCGTTTTGCCCAAGCAGCGCCATTACAGGTCTGGTAATCTTGTTCTATGCTGCTTGACTCGTACAAAATAGATCAAGTTTATCCTTATACTAAGCTTACAAATTTCATCGAATACTGCTTTTGATATTTGAAAAACCCAGCAAAAACATCTAGAAATGAAACTAACAACAAAAGTATTCTGGCAACATCGTGGTGTCTCTGGTATTATGTGAATAGTATGTATACATAATGTTTTTGGTCTCATCATCATAATAAACATGGCATATAATCATATCATATAACATCATAATAATATTGCTCATATTTAGGCATTGTTAAACTATTATCACTATAGCGGTGTTTAGAAATAAATAAAACTATATGTAGTTTTAATAAAAAAAGTAACTGCCTCCGTGTTTGGAAGAACTCGCAATCAGAACAGTTTAATTTTCTGATAAATTTAATGTTTCATCATTATCATCCCCAGTCCATATCAGTCCTCACCACAGGAACACGGACCTCCCCTAATTAGAAGGGGGATTAAGCCATAGTCTTATCATTTTGGCCTAGTGTGTATTAGTAGACTTCATACAGCCGTGAAGGCAAGTTGGTTTTCCTTCTTCGTTGAGAATATAGGTTGTCCACAATGTAGACCTAATTCGAAACAAACTAATGGTACGGGACAGGGATC
>WUAW01003407.1:6414-26854 GCA_017165845.1 Thaumetopoea pityocampa | reverse complement strand
TTTTTTTTTGTCTGCTCCCGTGAATCATTTTTACAACTCATCACTGCATAATTCGCAATTTTAATATAAAATCCAAATAAATGTTCGCGGGATAAACACGCAGCGTACGTATCTATTTGTAACTAAATGAACGAACCGTGCAGTATCGGGAGTGTTCAAACCCGTGCCTACGGGTTCGCACTCAGGCGCGCTCTATAGCTTGTATAAACTCTAAGCAAATATCCCTCTGTATAGAGGGGAGGTCTGTCCAACAGACGTATATAGGCTGGATACTGTCCACATTATTGATGAATTATTCCATCCATACTTTTATTTTTCTTCACATTCAACAAGGCCATTTTAATTTGATTTCTAGAATGAGTTAGACGTCATCGAGCCCACTCAGGGCATGCCCGTGGAAGTGGCTGTGACCTTCCTGCAGCGGCTCGTCAGCATGGCGGACGTGCTGATATTCGCCAGCGCTCTCAACTTTGCCGAACTGGAAGCTGAGAAGAATATGTCAAGCGGTGGTATACTGAGGCAGTGTTTGAGACTGGTAAATAGATATAGTTGAGTTATGAGAGGTAACTTTGAGATGAAAAGTAGCCTTATTGTTTTTGACACGATCTATTATATTAGCAAAAACTCTTCAATAAATAAACACGTTTATGTAAATCTGGTAACATTATATATTACTAAGGCGCTACCCCCAGCAAATAACCTTGAGGTTTCGTTTCCTCTTGCGGCTGACAGTATGAGTTACGGCGATAAATTCGCACAAATTTATGAAAATATTTCCTTATAAAATATATTTTTGACTTGTGGAAAAATTAAAATAGTCAGAAATTAATTGCTAAATTGCCTTTCTAAATGTTAGTTGCAAATTAAAATAATCTGTACTTGCGATGTGATGTATTTATAAATATTCTATTTTTCTTAGTTTTGTGGTTCTTTTATAATTAAATTTAAAAAAATATTAACTCCATTAAAAAAAATTTGAATCATCCAATATGAAGACAACATGTTGAAGAGATGCAATATATATTTTTTTATTTAAATAAGGAATATTATAGACAATGAAAACTTTAATAATACTGCAAACGCTGCGGTTTGCTCGGGGCGCCTCATATCATGTTCTCGTATTTTTTGTGTTATGGTAAAAACTAAAACAAATATGGCTGACTATAGTAATTCACCTATTTATTAATCACAGTTTAGTCGCAATCGACTTATAAACATATACATCAGTTTAATTCCAGAATGAATAGGTATTGTCGGAATAAATTTTTGTTATTTTACATACTTATAATTTCTATAGTAGTCTTTGGCTCTTCGAAGCTATATTATTAGTAATTTCAAAGTGTATCGATAGTGTAATCTGTTTTAGAGCAAGTAAATGTAGCTTCACTTAATAAAACTATAGTTTTAGACCTATCCTTCTCGCCATACTCTTGATGTGTTATTTCTACTAACTTGTTATGTTTGTGTGTATATGTTGTCAAACTTTTTCTTATTAATTACGCAGAACTCGTAGTAGTACCCTTTTATCGAGCAAAGCATTCAAGAGTACCGACATCATCAGTACACGTACGTCTTCCTAGTTCTGTAGTTGACTAGTGGCGCATAGCGCGTAGCGTGCGCGCGCGCGTGCGCGTGCGCGCCAGTACCGCGCGGGTGTGTGTTGTGTGCGTAGGTGTGCACGTGCGCGGTTCGCAATTGCCTCGAGTGCAAGGAGCGCCAGCGGTACGCGGCGGCCAGGGCAGCCGCCTCCCGCGCCGCCTCGCCCGAGTCCAAGGTAACGCCAGGACGTTCAGTACGTGCACGGACCGCACGTACGGCTGTACTCAGTTAATTATCACGACGTTACATTACAATCAGCGGGTTAAACTGTTATAATTAAACCATCTCAATAAGCAAACTAAATAAATTAATAAGTATAAACTTCATCACGAATCTCGGTTTATGCGCTTCTCTTCAATTCAATTATTCCGTAACAATAAAATTTTCATCTTCATCCCCTTTCTGTTTTAATTTCTAAATGAATATATCTAAACAGTTCCTGTTGTACTATGTTAATTACAATACGTTTTATTCGTTAAGATTTTTCGAGGCCTTATATTCTAGTACCTTGAACACAAATACGGTCAGTGTAAATTTCTTTCTAAACAAAACTGTCGAGGTTCTGTACTCATACTAAAGGCGACACGGTGCGAGGCTCGCCGCAAAGCCTACAACTTTCTCAAATGTAAAACAATATACTAAATAATTGAGTAAACGATTTCGTTTTGCAGCTTTTGAAACTTACGTAGATTATTTTATAACTTATAAAATCGATGTGTTTAAATGAAAAGTCGATATCATTGTTTGCTTTCGCCCACGCACATGCTGAAGAAGACTTCGTTTAAATATTTCGAAACACAACACACACTGCAACATACTTGTTAATAGACCACACCGGGCACGTTATTTCTAATATTACATGCTTCTTTAAATTTCTCACTACGCGATTTTTCTATCTGCATGTTGTTTGGCTTAAGTTACTTTTCATATTTGTTCGATAAAATCTTATAAATTAAACGCCACTGCGACGGTTGTAATTGCTTACTAACTTTGATTTAATATTTTACTCCTCTCTGACTGAATTTAAATTCGATGTAGTTTTTAACATCGTATATTTTAAATTTCCACTGTGTGATGTCGTCGTAGTAGACGTAACTGAATTTGTTCCCGTGGATGCTGTGCGAATCAGCTGAGGGGTTCACCAGGATAATGGGCAGTAGCTTTATCCTGTTATTCAATCAAAATCTACTGCAATCTTTTCGTGTTTGCCAAATGTGGAGATTTTGGCAAATCCTTAATTAAGCAGGTGACCGATGTCCAACAGTGGACATCCACGGGCCGATGTTGATGATGATTTTATATTACTATCACAGGGTGTGGTCGCGAGCCTCGCCGATGCAACTAGTCCAGTCAAAGACCCGGAGAGATTGCTTCAAGATATGGACGTGAACCGGCTACGCGCTGTAATATATAGAGATGTTGTAAGTGTTTGTGTAATTTTAAAGTTCGATTTGATTTGTTTAAATTTACTGTAGTTAATTGAACTTTATTAATCGAGTAAAGACACTCCTTTAAGAAGGTGAAGGAGAGATTCGAACGATGAAACGAATGTACAGCGCAAATGTGAGCGGAAACGTCGAAAGAGAGCGCCCAGGATAAACGTAACTTGATCAAATCAACAACTTGTTTCAAAAAGGCAAGTTCGCGTAGCACCCTTAATCGACGAAAGTGTATGAAAAGATGTATAGATGTGGATGAGGCGAGAGACGTGTGTCAGGGTCATATTCTATGGCGAACTGTGGTCTCTGCCTATCCTTTTGGGATACCGGCATGAGTGTATATTTGTAGATGAGTACCGTCATTAATATATAATATCGTTATTTCAGGACTCATGTGATGAATATGAAAAATAATAAATACAATCTATTTTTAACGGTTACATCTTCAGTTTTTTCGTCGCTGATACATTTCTCTATAGTTTTAAAAGCCAGCAATGGAGTTAATGAGCCGTTTCTATGATAATCTATTTTTGACTTGCCTCAAAGTGGTAGTTACAAATAATCCGGTTAGACTTTTTACTTGATGGGATTAGGGACTAGATAACAACCACGTGCTTTTTTATCATTTTAACACTTTCACTGCTACCTCCGTAGCGTATACGGAGATGAATTTCACCCCGTGTGTGCCGGCTCCGTACATGCTACGGACCTGGTATGACTCGAGAACATTCTGTTCGGTTTTAAATTGGCCATACATTTTTTTTAATTATTTTTATATTCAGTTATTGGTTCTTATGAATGCATTGTACATTAGTGGTGCCAGACACGACTTACGATCGGNTGCTACCTCCGTAGCGTATACGGAGATGAATTTCACCCCGTGTGTGCCGGCTCCGTACATGCTACGGACCTAGTATGACTCGAGAACATTCTGTTCGGTTTTAAATTGGCCATACATTTTTTTTAATTATTTTTATATTCAGTTATTGGTTCTTATGAATGCATTGTACATTAGTGGTGCCAGACACGACTTACGATCGAAAGGTCGTAGGTTTAATCCCAATCCCGTACCACTAAGCTATTATTCATGTACAGTTTACATTGTAGACACCAATGTACTTAACGAAGAAGGAGAACTTCGTGAGGAAACCTGCATGTCCGCACTAGGCTAGCGTGGTATAAACTAAGGCCTAATCCCCCCTCCTAATCAAGGGAAGTCCGTGCCTCTGTAGTGGGGAGGCATATGGATTGGAGATGATGTATGCATTTATTCAAAGAAACAAAATGGCAACCAGCGCTCGACAATACCCAATCTGGTGGCAATGATAGTGTTAACTCACTCACAATCCGCTTGTCAACGCGTCCGGGTGTGGAAGGGTCGACGTTGTGCGGTGGACTGTATTTATATTGTAACCAAGGGCTGATCCTGACTTCACTGTTTATGGTGAATGAACGTGCAAATTACAACATGGGTTAAACTGACTATAGAGAATAATAAATTAGAGCGAACAGTTGATTGTCACTGAACAAAAGAGAGAGAGAGAGAGAGAGAGCTCAGTGCAAGTACAATAGACGGTACGAAACTTGAGACAGACCTTGACTGCGCAGAGGGCGATTTTTAGATCTAAGACGTCGAGTGAAATGGGTGGGAGGAGTTTTCTAACATACTCTTGCACACGATTCGTTAATAAGTTAGCCCTTTAAAGTTTACATGCACGAAATCACCCCCACTATTGTGTGTAATGCTCAAGTATCGTGCCGTCTACTGTAGCGCGGTTGTATTTATATAACTCACTTAGAGTTGCCACAATGCTACGGCATTACAATATATCAGGGAAATATTAAGGTTTGTGTTGCAAGTATTGCCAGCGTCGGGTTAACGGTTACAGGAGGAGACGAAACAAGCTCAGTTCCTATCGCTGGCAATCGTGTACTTCATATCGGTGCTGATGGTGTCCAAGTACCGCGACATACTGGAGCCGCCGGCGCACGCGCCGCCCGACTGCTCGCGCCGCGCGCACCACGCGCATGAGCACCACGGTACGGTATTACAAATTTACTTTTGTGTACTAGTGTAATGACACACTGTAATTCGACTTTACCTACTTATACAAAACATTTTGACCGGGTGATCGGACACGTTCTCACGCCAGTCGTCGCCCGCCATCCACACCAAACTGGTGAAATGAAATATCTCGACTCCACTTAGCATCACGTCGGGGTCACCAGTTTGGGCACGTTCGAGAGTCGTCAGGAGGCTCTTCGTACTTAAATGAAATATCACGTCAGTTCCACGGTAGCTACCATTTATTGTGTCCTCGCTGCACGGATGGCGGGTGACGATGGCTTGACTACGTGTCCGGTCGCCCGGTTACAACATTTTGTATAAGTAAGCAAAATCGAATCGCATACAATGTGTCGTACACCAGGTTGTCTGTCTGTGCATCGAACTGAAAAATATTTTCAACGGATCTGTGTTTATAGTATAAATAAAGGAAGCGTTTATTATACTGCAGACGAAGGTAGGAGCGTTCGCAGAACACCATAGTATTACGTACCTGTCACTACTTCTCTCGGTCTTCTTCTTTACTTTAGAATTATCCAAATAATCGATATTATATATTGTTGTACAGTCAAATCTGCTTAGAGACGTTTTTGCCTTTGTAGTGGTGTATGGTCAGCAGATAAATAAATTAATAATTATTAATTTTATTTATTTTTTATTTTTATAGGTGTGCACTTAATATTATACATAATAAATGTAATTTAATATAACTAATTTCTAACGCTACTTATAAGCGACTGATGCAAGAGTACGGGGCGCGTAGTAGCTAGAGTAAACTAGTTTGTTCTTATTTTAGTCACTGTGTGTACAAACACTACTACAAACGCAAAAACGTCTCCGAGCTGATTTATCTGTAGCATTGTTACTATAGGGGCTGTGGTTACTACTTTTCTCTATTATTTTCCTGATATTGCCATCCCGCTCATATCGACGACAGTGCCCATATTTGAACATGACAGCAATATAATTGTGCGCGAGTAAAAGAGACAAGTACTATTTGTATTTTTTCCGCGACCACGCTTGTGTTTTATTCATGAAGGTGTACCCCACTTTTTTATATGAAGGATGGCTTCGAAGTTAGAGGTGTGAAGTCGAAAACTTATATGTCAATTCTTATCAACTCGTCCTCGCTGATCATATTGGAATCCTTAAAATATATACTTAGATTTAAACGGTTCTTTATCGTTTGCGATTGGAGACATTTAATAATGTATAAGAAAATATCATGAACTATATATATACTTCATTTTAATTACAATAGGTAGTACATCGCACTTTATTATATGTATAAAGCATTTACATTGGTGTATGCAGTAGTTTATTATTCTCATATATACCTATTTTACTTTGTACCAAACCTATTTCCCGTCTATACAATTAAGAATTTGTTTGAAAATTTTCTATCTAATGTCGCATGAACTTAGTGATTCTAAAAAAATAATATTATAATCAAAACTAAATTTGCGTAGTCAAATCCTAACATATATGTTATTTTAAGCCATAGATATCGGGTTCGTTTAGATAACTGTTCAAGTACATGTATGCTATTTTACTTTTGCTTTTTTTTATTATGCTTTTATCGCACTCAATAGTATACAAAATTATTTTTGAACAATAGAAATTATCCTTACTGACGGTACAACCTTCGTAATCGTCNGAGACATTTAATAATGTATAAGAAAATATCATGAACTATATATATACTTCATTTTAATTACAATAGGTAGTGCATCGCACTTTATTATATGTATAAAGCATTTACATTGGTGTATGCAGTAGTTTATTATTCTCATATATACCTATTTTACTTTGTACCAAACCTATTTCCCGTCTATACAATTAAGAATTTGTTTGAAAATTTTCTATCTAATGTCGCATGAACTTAGTGATTCTAAAAAAATAATATTATAATCAAAACTAAATTTGCGTAGTCAAATCCTAACATATATGTTATTTTAAGCCATAGATATCGGGTTCGTTTAGATAACTGTTCAAGTACATGTATGCTATTTTATTTTTGCTTTTTTTTATTATGCTTTTATCGCACTCAATAGTATACAAAATTATTTTTGAACAATAGAAATTATCCTTACTGACGGTACAACCTTCGTAATCGTAATTTGATCACTGTCGCGGTCGGGGTGGGGGGTGGCGACCTTAGGGATAATAGGGGATAAGGGATATACAATTACCTTTCCTGACTGACTGATTCAACTAGGAACTTGAAATTGTGGCAGTTAATACCTTTTATGTTGTAAGCATCCACTAAAGAAGGATTTTTGGAAATTTTTCTTCTAAGGGGAAAAAATAAAAGATGAACGGCTGTACGGAAATCCGTCATTTTCAAAGTAAGAAGAACGAAGTTTAACATAGCTTCTGGTTAGAAATAAATGTACACTTATATCGGCGTTTTTCAAAATTTCATCCCTAAGGGGGTGAATTAGCTTAGTAATTTTAGCTCCAAAATGGAACACCGCAAACGTCATTTACAAAAAAATACCACGGTAATTAAAAATAAAGATGAAAAAAGAGAAACTAAACACGCGAGCGAAGCCGCATGGTACAGCTAGTAACAAATATGACTGAAACATGGTAAAAAAATATTATAGTGTGGTAAAATAGCGTTATGAGGCTAAGGCGCGTAATTGACTTTTTAATGTTATCATCACATTATAACGATCCCGCAGGCGCGTGATCGCCAGCGAAAATGTTGACAGCTAAAGTAAGCTTGTAGTATGTGGTAAAACAACAAACTCTAACAGATGCTGTTGTATAATTTCGTTTTTCTGAGGGTTCTCCATTATATTAAACAATAAAAATGCTTACTGTACGCTGCATCTAGGACAGTTTACATTAAATCCATAGTTTTACCGATAATTGAAACTACTTTTTTGTATACCGACAAATTTATGGAATTGTTAGCCCAGAGGTGAAAGCAGTATTCATTAATTGGTTGAACTTGAGTTTTGTTATAACTGGAGTCAGTGGTATCGCTGGACATACTTTATTGCCGTCTCTCTTTTGCCTCCTTTAGGTTTCCCGAGGTTTTTAGAAGTCAGGATCTTTTGCAGTTATGTCGTTATGTAAATTAGAATTACTCGTAGTGTCGGCGTTGAGGTTCCTGAGGCTGCAGCTGTAAGATGCGTGCCGTCACATCTAAGTAGCCTCATAATTTATATTCATATTACGAATATTAAAATTCATCATAATATTAGTATAATTATGAAGCTCAACATGTTTCTTGTTAAATCTTTTTCCGCGTTCTAGTTATTTATGCTTTCGATTGCGACAGATCAAAAGTAATGATATTAAGAACGTCTATATCTGAAATGTGTCGTTTCTTCTTTTTTTTCACGCCGCTTGATATACGCGTCACAATTTGGGACACTGGTAAAATCGTCTACATTTTACTACACTGCGGCACTGCATTCTTTCTTAAATAAAAAAAAAATCGGTCGTTTTGTTGCACAATAATAATGCTTATTGTTTCGAAAACATGTCTGCGGTACTGAACTATATAAACCCTTACTGTAACCCTTGGTGCTTATGTTCCTTTCTCCTTTTTAATTGTTCACTCCAAAAACACATTTTGTCGTATTTTTGTGATGTACCATTTTCTGCTTCTACCGTGCTTGGATTCCATCAAACATCAGGGACCCGTCCCCTGTTTCCTCAGTGGTCGCACCACGTCTACCCGCAGTTCCTGCCTGGTGGGCATCCTGCTCACCGACACCCACACACACACTGCAAACTCGATTGCAGCCAACACGTTAACAATAATACGCACGCACACACACGCATCGCTAGTTATCACCGCGCTCACGCAGGTAACGCGGCCGACGACTTGGCGTTCACATCGCAGGTTAGGGCGCACAGACATTTTGAA
The DNA here is from genome assembly GCA_017165845.1 of Thaumetopoea pityocampa. Classification (NCBI taxonomy): domain Eukaryota; kingdom Metazoa; phylum Arthropoda; class Insecta; order Lepidoptera; family Notodontidae; genus Thaumetopoea; species Thaumetopoea pityocampa. The sequence continues at coordinate 17,865 of WUAW01003407.1, read as the reverse complement.
TTCTTGGGATAGATATATGAAAAGATATATCGGTCCCAGTATCGTTCCTTGCGAGACTCCTAAATTAATTACAACAAACATCTACTATAGTCACTCGGAATAACACAATTTTAATTTAAAATCAATTGGAGTCATCATCTGATTTATAAATTTATATTTTTAATCTTAATACAAATACAATACATTGTACATATAATCAAACACAAGATTGAAAAATATTGTAAATCCCTCCATATTTAAATAATGAATCCGGAGACGTTACCAAAGAGCAACAACATACAATTTTCTGGTTGCTTCGATATTGCTTTCACGCTTTTAGAGTAAACTTATGTTTCTCTTTGGTTTGTATTCGGAAACTTAATTATACTCTGGAATACTTTTAAAGTTTGTGATGTGGACGCCACAGGTATTTAATGTGGTCGATGTTCGCGGTCATTGTTTTGTCTTTGATGTTTATTAAATCTCAATGTACCTACATGTCAAGAATAATTGATACAATGTATTATTCCTTAACTCTCATTATAAATATGACCGATAATAATTTTTTAAGGCACAACAATGTTAAATTTGGCACCGCTTTGGCACTGCTTTTCATTTGATTTATTTTTTCTTAAGTTGCGTCATAATTTAAAGTAGATGTATCATAATTGTAAGAAGCATGTACGATTAAAGAAATTAATAAAATAAATTTTATAATACAGTTGAATTATGAAATTCTGTACAATTTATATTTTATTAATATTAGAATGACCCTCACGTTTGTTATTACTTCTGCAGATACACGTGCTTTTTTCTTGTGACTTTCCTTAATATTGTTTAGTACAGAATTTCGATTTTAGTCTAATTAGTATGTAACTTTTCGAGTAAGTTATATTTCCTGTAGATGATTTCGACCTACCCGCTTTATTGAAGCAAGCTTTGTCGATGTTGTCTGAGACTTTATGACACTTTTTCTTTTTTTATTGAAATATTACTAATAAAAGATTTTTTTTTAATTTCCAATAGAACACAATGGAGATGATGTGGAGTATGCCATGATTGTCGTTGATGAAAATAATTCTACAATTAATGATTTGGATTCGCCGTCAATGAAGGTAAGATATTTGAAATAACTAATTCCTGATCTAGGAGATTTGTGTTCGGTAATAGTATATTGTGTTTGTGAACGAATTGCATGTAAAGTTTTTTTATATTCAATTTTAACCTCCTTGATGATAAAAAATTGTATCATTTGTTCGTGTTCATCAAAAAGTTCTAGTGGGTACTAATTAGTTTAGCGCTAAACATATTATTAACTGTTATCATTAGTCTTTACAACATCGTTTGCTATTGTATTATCATCACCTTAATTTACATATCAGTGTTTATAGTATTATGATTGATATATGTTAATTGGCATTGAAATCCCCTTCCCTATAGCTAATATTTCTTATATTTTTTCCAATATAGGTACATAGTTACTTTCGTAGTTAGCGGGTAGTATAGCGTAATTTGAATAGTATTAAATAAGCATCTGTTGAACGTATAAATGTTAACGCATGCCGTTAAGATGCCCTGTCCGAACATTCCGAATCATCAAATTTATGTTGTGTTTGGCGGGTTGATTTGCTGTGTGCAGATTGGTTTCTGTTATCGATGTCGCTGTAATAATGGATGTTTAATCATTGAGTGTGGCCAATTTTGGTGTAACATGTGGACGCTTCATTATATTTTTTTTTTTTATTTTGCTTTTGCAATTAAATAAAAAAGGAGACGGATGGGAAAGAAGAGGGTGTTGCAAAAATAGAGACAACAACTGACGAACTCAAGCCAAACTCTGGAGAGAAACCGAAAGAGAAGCCTGGTGACGAATTGGACCCTTCTCCGATCTCAGAAAAAGAAGAACCGCTTTTCAAGTCGAGTCTCCGAGTGAAAACTCAGTTTAAAGCCAAGGTTAGTTGAAAAGGCCAGTTGAAGAGTCGGAGAAATGCTATGTCTCTTTCTATTAGATAATGCGTCTCCTTTTGATGTGATCCTTGGGGTCCCTTTACTAGAGTTGTTACTTTGAACGTGTTTTAATTTTCATGGGTAATTTTATTTTACTATTAAAATATTATAAAACGCCCTATCCTGAAATTACTTTCTATGCTATTAGTGTTATAGCTTTAAGTTTTTGTCGTTTTAATAAATAAATGTTATTTCCTGTTGTAAGCCTCCAAGGTCCAAAACGTTGTCTGGAATAACGGTGTCGGTGGTCAATTTGGTTTGTACACGTTTTTTTTTAATGTGTAAATCTGAATTTTTGGTATCAACACTTTTGATTGGTTCTGGAATCCTAGCAGTTGCATTTGAAAAATTCGTCGTTTTTCCAAAATACTTTTTAAGTTGATTTGATGCGTTTTGTATGGAAATTTATCTATAGTACTTTATTGAAAGATTTAATTTACGAATTCTCAAACTTAACAATTTCCAGTACCAATCGCACGGACACGGTACACAGCTTGTTCATAAAAAAATCTTTTGACAAATATTCACATACACGGTGTGTTTGAGCCTTTTTCACTGTGTGATTGAGCTACATTACACCCTCATAGTTTTCAGTAGTAGACAATGTTAATAATTACACAAAAAGCACAGAATACCATCACATTATTGTAATATTATATAATTGCTATATTATGTCAATTACACCATTCCAAGGCATTCATGAGAGAATGTAAGGTAATACAGTTTGTATCGGCTTAAACTAAGGGTCACTTTTACGTTCGTCAAAAGAAAATGTATTTTATTTTTGTCATAATCGACATGTAAAATATTATTTATTTGATACCTCTAGGGATTGAAAATTACGGACTGTTTGTTTGTTTTGATTTGTTAGCGTTTTGTTTAATTTTAAAAATTAATTGATCGAAAAGAAATTCGTTTATATTTTCAAAATTAATTAAGTGCGTGTATTTCCGGCATGTGTTTGCTTCGCTTGCTTATTCACTTGCTTTTATAGCATGTCTTTCACGTTTAAAACTGTAATATCTTTTATATTAGTATCTGTGTTTACTTCAATTCAAATTTAATACTATTTATAGTGTAGTGCTAGATTAAGATCTGCTAACGAAGGTAAGAAATTTGATAGTGAAAATCTGTACCAAACTTTCTATAATACAGGTGCCACTGTTAATACTGGTCTAGGTTATGTTGTTTTTGACCCCACTGAACATATCTGAGGATTACTTCGCAGTACGCTTTTCTGATACTGGATTCCTGCACGGGTGTTTGAGTCAATGAGAGTAGGTGTTAGGGGTGAATAAAAAGTCAAACAATGTTTATTACTACAAATTCGCCTTGAAACACAGTTGGTTACTAGAATCTCACATCCTTCATCTAGATATTTAGGTAAGAGTCTATTGAAGGAACACTACATCGAAATACAAGACGTTAAGGGTGAACGCATGTCCAGTAATGGTTCTCGGGCTGATCCTTACCGCACTGTACAAATTCGTACTCGCTAGATGTCCGAAATCGTCAGTAAATTCAGCTTGAACTGTATTTAGGTGCATTATTTATCTATTTATTTTACTTACTTAATGCCTTAGGCATTTTCTACTAGTCAACCTTAGAGTAGTACAACAAAAAAGTAGGTGCTTTCACAGACGAAAAGAAACTGTGAGATGAGAGAACAAAACGATTATTACATACTGACATATATATGGGGATACATTAAACTAATATATAATAATAAACTCAAATATGATAATATACTAATACAACATACTTAAAAAAAGGTTTTAAAATCAATTATAGTGATATATTTTGTAGAAATTTGAGTGGGTTTGATTACTTGGTAAAAGTTGTTGTATCTCATAAGCTAGCAGATACATCTACGTAGTACTAATAAAAAGGAAGTCCTCGTTTGAAGCGTGTTAACTGATGTTAGTGCTTGTATCGTTTACCAACAATGCTTCTGCAGAGTCCACAGATAGAATATGTTGACTTTGTCTGTCCTGTGTTACACTGCTGTGATCCCCACCTAAGGTAGCGTTTGCTTTTACGTATAAGTCACAATTATTATATCGAAATTAGACCATAAACTTAGATTGTACAATAAAATCTTAATATTAGGATGTCTTGTATTGTATTTGATTGTCATTTACCGTATATCAACAGAGCGTGGACTCGATAGAAGACGCGGGCTCGTTCCACCTGAACTCCAACGAGACCACGAACAATGACCCCGAGACGTCTAGCGAAATCGCCCTTGACGATAATAAACATCCGGTCAGTACTGACGTAGGGACTTATATTTCATCTATTTTACATAACTTTTCAATTTCGATTTGATAACAAATAACATGAGCTGACATGGCAATAGCCTGCTCACGTCTGTCACAAAACTAATAGCGGATGGAGCAGACGAGTCCTGAAGTGGAAGGAAGCCGCATATCGAAAAAGTTTCTGGACCTCCTTCGGCTGCTGATATTAGCTGGATGAGGAAAGCTTGCTTTCCACATCCAGTCAGTCTAGACCAGAGGTTCCCAGACTTTTTTTTCTTATAGACCACTTTCAAAATTTAGCTGGTTCCATTGAACCCCCTGTAGCTACATTTCTACCATATTCTCAAAACTCGACAAAAAATGTGAAAATTAGATCTAACTATGGAAATATGCGTATGCCAACGTAGACCCCCGTCGAGTCTCCCGTGGACCCCTGGGGGTTCACCTGGACCACTTTGGGAACTAAGGGCCTATAGTATCACCATTTTACCTACTGTCATAGTTAAATTATTCCCATCTGCTCCGACAAATATATTCCAGGTATATAGATATTTATGGAGTGCACGCTCGTTTTCTTAGATTCCACGATATGAAAAAGTGAGCGTCATTATTCGTTGAATCGCGTCATAATTCTGGTAACATTTACCCGAGTTTATGCTTCAACTGAACACAAAATGTGTCATATTATGGATATTACCTTTCAGGTCAGTAATGACGAATCATGGACTGACGTGAACCTGAATGAAGACGGTGAGAGGGGGCCCGCTGTCATCACTGGTAGAACGAGAGACCACGAAGGGAATATACATGAAGGTGATGTAATAATAACAGTATATGAAAGTATATACAACTGGACCGGCCTGGATTGAAAAGAATCCGTCTACTTAATAGTTTCATTCTGAAATTCATAAACGTTTCTCAAAGTGTGTGCCGTTTTCATAACTTTATTTGATAATTTGAATATTACAGATTTTGTAACGTTTCTAAGAATCATCATAATTAGTCCGTGGACGTCCAATGTTGGAAAGGGCCTCCTACTTTAATAAGAATTAGGGTAAACTATACTATGGTTGGTATCCCATTAATCATTGGTACTTCGGATTTTAAAGCTTCCTATAAAAAGAAAACAGTAATACAAAATACTAAAAAAAGAGAACAGTGAAACAGAATGAATACATTAAAGATTAATTTTTAATTTATTAAATTACACACGTACCTACTGCGATCTAGCATATTTAAAAAACAGTTTTTTAAATTACTAAAGTAACAAAATACTACAAATCTTTCATAAATTTAAACTGTCACTTCCTATCAGCATATACCCTTCACACCAAAATAATTTGTGGTAAACTAAGTGGGTGGACATTTAATTTATATATTTATATTTATTTATTAATATCATTGAATTGTACCACTGTTCGTTTATCTCAATAAAAAAAAATGTTTTGGAAGAAAAATATCATACCAGAATGTTAATTATAATTAATGTATTCAATATCATCACCATCCCCAGTTCATACTCGTCCCTGTTACAGGGGCACGGGCTACCCCCGATCATGGGGTGGATTAGGCCGTATATAATATTCAGTGCCAAGCAGTCAAGTGATTCTTACGTAATAATCACTGTACTTGAAGTGCCAGCGACTGTGCTTTTAGATACATTTTTATATTTCTTTTACTTTTAATTAAAAATTCTATAAAAAACTTATATAAATGTATTTTTATTAGAGAATATATATTCCATAGAAATATATTGGCAAGGATTTATGAACTTTTACTGCTAGTTTAATTATAGGTAAGCGAATTAAGACAAAATATTCTTAATGGGTCAATCATTATCAGTTTAGCCTCCACACCTGGATCGCAGTAGGGGTCTTGTGGATCGTAGTAGATTTTAATTTAATAATAGCATAATGCTATTGCCCTTTATCCCGGTACATCCCTGAGCTAATTCTCCCAGCATCCGCGAGAAGAGATGAAGTGACGTTATTATAACGCCGGCGCCACCAAGCAAAGAATACTCGAGCCTAACGTTGAACTCTGAAACCTAACAAGTATATTCATTTGCCAGATATTGATAAGCAAATCCACATGCGGAGCACCGAGTCTCATCATCACGCCCCACAGAGGCACCAGAACAGAAGCTTGCAAACGGCGCAGAGGCACCTGCACCCGGTGAGTTACAGACAAATACTCGTACATAACTATTATTAGGAATTAGGTTTCGCTCGCAACTCCGTCGAATTGAATGTTGATTTTCACGCTAAATAGAAAATTCTGAAATAATTTTGTGATGATAATGAAAATTGTATGAGTCACATATCAACGACTGATGATAATATGTAAGTTATGAAATGACTACATTCAAGTTACCTTTTCAATTAATGACACAGCTCAATTTGTATTAAAGTAGAATAAAATAAACTTACAGTAATTCATCTTCTTTTACTGTAATACACATCGATGTTTTAAACCCATGTGCAAATAAAAAACTTTTTTTAGTTTGTCCACTTATCCCCTTCTTCTTTGACATCACATATAGATTTATAAAAAAGGTCGTGAACCAGTTTTACTTGAGCTCTCGTACCATAATAGCAGCTACTGATTGATACGCAGATCAGGCTGTATCTTCAATTTTACATAATTAATTTTGATGAAACAAATTGCAGTATTTAAGTTGGAATGTTGGAGTTTTAAGACTATAATGGTGTGAAAATCCACTGGTTGATTTTTGCGTGAAGCTGTAACAGACAAACAAACAGACGCGAAGAAAACAAAAGATGATTTCGATTTCTCAAAAGCCGTTAATTAGTCGATCCGAGTTAGGTGTTTGAAATATCTTTAGTGTACAATAAAATGACGTTTTAGAAATTTACAATAGTATATACATTATATATAGCGTATCGATATTTTCGTAGAACAGTGTCACATTTACAAAATGGCTACTTTACAGGAGAGCAATTTAAAGTTTTAGCGTCGCATATCTCTGCATATTTTTTCCTAAATGATTTTATAATAACTTACAATTAGCGTGCAAAAATATGCAGAGATATATGAGTCCACAACTTTAAACTGCTCCCCATAGAAGGAGCTATTTTATAGATGTGTCATTGTTCTACGACAGTATCGATATATTTATACATCAGATTTTATAATAGTTTACCCGCGGCTACGCCCGCGTGAATGTCGGTTTTCCGTTACATGGGAAATCCCGAAACAATCATAGATTTATATAAAAAGTTATATAAGAGCTATCGTACCATAACGATGGCTATGAAAACAGCGATCAAGCTGTATCCTCAATTCTATGGGACCGATTTTGATGAAACATGCCGCAGTATTTAAATCGGAGTAGTACCTTTAAAACTGTAACAGTTTGATCAAAATGTACCTTCTGGTTTTTGCGTGAAGCTCGAGCAAGCAAACAAACAAATATCGACAGATTTGATTTCAGAAGCACTTAATTAGTCGATCTGAGTAGTTGTTTTTTACATATTTACTGAATACATACATACTTGCAGAATAACCTGGCCACACACATGCGAAATGACATGAGCTAACTCTGTTATTATGCAGATGCTATACAGCCGAGATATTTATTAACAGTTCTTCGATTTACCTTAGCCGAATATGAATTACCTGTCTATGTTTTCAGGACAACGAAACCCTGGCCGGCTTAAATGCTATGAATAGCTCCATGTCTGCGGATGGTGTTTCACGAGAAGCCTCTCTCACGCACAAGTTGGAGACCGCCCTTGGACCCGTGTGTCCACTGCTACGAGAGATCATGCTGGACTTCGCTCCGTTTTTGTCCAAAACCCTGGTCGGTAGCCACGGCCAGGAGTTACTTATGGAGGGTAAAGGTATTCACTGTTCTAGGCATGGTAACTGTGACATGCTTGCTTTATGTTTTACGATTAGTGACTGTTGTTTTTTTAATATACCTATATGCTACGAACAGCTATATGTGGCATGTTTTATCAAACAAATTCTGTCTTCACATTACATGAGAGAGCAGGCGGGTTGTGAAACATTCCAACTCATTCATAGGGCTTACGGCCTGGCCACGACTTCGTGCGACTTGCAACAGCGACAGCGACAACGGCGAGCGGCCGACACAAATGTATCGCGACTAACGCGCCACGCCACGACCTGCCGCTGCCGGCGATAACGCGCGTCGTGGCGCGGCGCGTTAGTTGCGAAACATTTGTTTCGGCCGCTCGCCGCTCGCCGCTCGCCGCTGTCGCTGTCGCAAGTCGCACGAAGTCGTGGCCGGGCCGTTAGGTTTTGTGGTGAACTACGCTCGTGAACGCAAAAACATTACGCAAAACTCATTAGTATTTTGTACAACTTTATTATCACTGCTTACGTCGGTAAAATGTTAGCATAGTGATATACAGTTTTTAAATTACATAATACGCACAAAACTTAATAACTATATGTAGTAAAGTGTCAGAGAGGGTTTAAATGCCTTATCATACTCCACCGTCCGCATTTCAAGCTAAATATTTTAACACATGCTGTTAATGCGATACGATCTTTTTGATAAGACTTCATTGCCAAACACCAACAGAAATATTTAATGCATCTCGCATTAAATATTTTATATCTAGACACGAAAGCTAGAAATGTTCTATATTTGTCTATATTTCTTGAACCGGCAAGTCTTAGAGAATACTGTTAATTAACTTTTAATACTTTTTAAATAGCTAGTAGTTTGGTTTGTGCAAATTTGTTATTAGCTTAAGCACTTTTGGTTATATTTTTCCGAGCTATCTGAATTAACATGAAAACCTGGATTACAGTAACTTATTTCATGTTGTTATTGCTTATGTAGATATTGCTTAAATAATAGATTTATTTAACGTGCATGAGAGAAATACTAGGCTGTCATGTAGCAAAGGAGGTATTTATTTCACAATTCTTTCATTGTCTTACCAGGACTTCAAACGTTCAAATCGAGTACCTCGGTCGTAGAACTAGTGATGCTACTCTGTTCCCAAGAATGGCAGAACTCCCTACAGAAGCACGCGGGTCTGGCATTCATCGAGTTGATCAATGAGGGAAGATTGCTGTCCCACGCGATGAGAGACCACATCGTGAGGGTGGCCAACGAGGCGGAGTTCATACTTAACAGGATGAGAGCCGATGACGTGTTGAAACATGCCGATTTTGAGGTATGTTATACGTATTTAAAAACTATAATTTCATTTACGACACTGCAAAAATTAAAATAGTTTTCCATATATACGGATTATGCAGCTATGGGATCCAGGTGAGGTAAGAAGGGCAAATTCGGTTGAATAGATACAAGTTGTGTGTTCACATGATAAATGTCTTGTGTTCCCCATTAATTAACTTGGTCCCTCAATCAAATTCAACTACGGGGAGAATACATTTAATACTTAAGTTTTGGCAACTACACGAGCGGTCGTTCGTTCCCCTGCAAGTTCCTTGGCCCAGACCGTCTGCGGTATCGTCTGTGCGCAGTCACGATACGTGGGTTCGGTATTAAATTATGTCATTATGCTTTCGGGAAACACTATTGGGAATGTTCAAAGACTCTTTCTATCACAAATTTTCTAGCATTAGAGCATTGACACCTAAAGTTGTCTATATCGACTCCCAGGGGTTGGCGATTGGGTGCAAGGGGTCCACGCCAACTGTCAAGAACTCATATTAACTACGCTTTAGGGGTCTACTCAAAAGTGAAAAACATTACAAATGGTCTATAAGAAAAAGTTTGAGGATCTCTGTATTAGAGTAATTGCTGGTATAGCACCATGGGAATTATGTAAAACTCCTATTTAAAGAGTATCGTTTATATACTGTGCCGAGTATGTATATCTTAGAGGCAGCTAAATTTGTTAAAATATATTCCAACTTATTTAAAACAGTATGCATGCTAGAAATACTAGAAATCCCGGTTGGATTGTTTTGGTCAGTGTGCCAAAGACGAACATGTTTAAAAAAACTAAGGATTTAAAGATATAAAGATAGGACAGGACTAACAGGTTCCGCAAAACACTGAAGGATTGGCTTATTGTAAATTGTTTTTACAGCGTATCCGATATTTTTCGAATGGAACTATTAACTGTTTGCATGCCTTGTATGGGCGGAATGTGCTGCTTCCCGTTTTTTTTTTTATTTTTAACAACACCGGTACATCATGTTTCACGTAAATCAACATATTTCAGTGCGTGTGCGCGACGAGCGGCAGCGAGCGCGCGGAGGAGGAGCGCACGTGCGAGCGCCTGATCGCGGCCGCGCGCCGCCGCGACAACGCGTCCGCCGCGCGCCTGCTCGACAAGCTGCGCCACGCGGCCGCGCACGCCTCGCCGCACCCCGGGTACGCACCCTTCAGTCCCTACCCCCAAGTTCAGACTAGAGACGAGTCGTCCTCGTTCTAAGGTATAACTTCTTAACTGCCTTAGAAAGCTCTGACAAGTGATTAAATGTCATAAGATGTATTGAAACCGTAATTTATCGGGTACAACCGTTATATGACGGGTACTCACGAAAGCGGAGAAGTTACTGACGATTTGAAAGTGATGACACAAAAAGGTCCCGATTATATATTTTTCAAGTTGCCTGCGTAAGGCAAGGAAAGCGTGGTGGCCGTTCTAACAATCCTTTGCCGTAGAATTTTAAATGAAATAAATTGAAAGTCACAAACATATTGTCCGATGTAACGGATCATTGAAAAAAAAATGATAAAAATTCAATCTGTGATAAAGGAAAATTCATTTAAATTCACATATTTCTACGTACACGACTACGTAAAAAGGACTGCATTGTTTTTATGATATTTTTATTATTTTGTGATTTTAGTATTTATCAATATATTTATGCATTTCTTTATTCTATCGTAACTTCTAAATTGCTGGAGTGGCGACCACCAACTAAGGGATGACCTGGTGAAGGTCGCGGGCAATCGGTGGATGCAGGCGGCTCATAGCCGCTCGGTGTAGCGATCATTGGAGGAGACCTATGTCCAGCAGTGGATGTCTGTGGGCTGAAATGATGATAAACTTTTAACCCCTCCCCGTGAAATTTATCTCGACGAAACTCGGGCCCAAGCGGTAGACATCAACACGTGCTAAACAGACCAGACATATTATATTATACTATATTATTTTATTATTATATATATTCATGTTTGGGCCAAAATGTTCATCGCGAGTCAGACTCGCATAGAAAAGCG
>WUAW01003401.1:64130-74342 GCA_017165845.1 Thaumetopoea pityocampa | reverse complement strand
GAGGGTATTCTGATATTTTTTTTTATTTCTACTGTCCTAAATATAGGACAGTAGGCTTATCTGGGTTAATAGCTACCTGCTTCTGATTGCTAAAATATCAGATTAATGTGATATAAATCAAGTATATCAAGGGCTATGTTCGGTGTAATTTGTCTACACAAACGACTGATTTTTAGAGTCATTTCCATTTTTTTGTATAGAATAAATTATAAATAAGACTTGCCTGGAAGCATCGGACACGTAGAGATCCGCATCGCCCGTTATCGATGTTAGTTCCACTATTAACGGGCCGACGTGTCCTAATTGCCAATATGAGAAGTTACCCGCTCCAACATCACTCACCACAGTGTCTAGAAGTATTTTATCATTATTTATATTAACGTTTTGGACATTTCCCGTTAGCAAAGATGATAATGTCGATATACATATTATTCCTAATAAAATCAATATGAATTCTCTACGCATGACTTATTATTATTTGATATTTTGTTGTGTATTATGATCAAGACTATGATTGTAAATTTACGAAAGCCTGGCAGACACAGTGTTTCCGGTAATCAAACAAGAAACAGCCCAAAAAATGACATTACACTTGTGATTTCAAAAGAAATCAAGATCTTTATCAGCCTATGTTCCTACTTATCTTTTCGCTGTTGTTTCCTGCTTATCATGCCTATTTATCTTTGTTGTATTCTCATTTACTTAGATTACTTTTGCTGCTACATTTACTTCATTGTCTCTGCAATACCCAGTGGTTGACTAGTAGTGAATGTCATTGGCAGTAAAGCCGCCTTCACATATGTAATACTAGCTGTTGCCTGCGCGTTCGCTCGCGTAATCAGTTTTTATTCTTTAGTTTTAATTACTGTAGTACCTCTTTGTAAACCACGTTTGCGGTGTTCAATTTTGGGGTTAAATTATTGAGCTAATTCACCGTCTTGGGGGTGAAATTTTGAAAAACGCCGATATACTTGTACATTTATTTCTAACATGCAGCAGATATATGAATTTTGGTGCTTCTTCCTTCCAAATTGACGAACTTCCCATATAAACTTACAATCCCTAATTCGACCCTCATAGGGGTAAAATTTTGAAAAACGCTGATGTACGGATACATTTATTTCTAAACAAAAGTAGGTATATAAATTTCATGCTTCTTACTTTGAAAATAACGGACTTCTATACAACCGTTCATCCCTTATTTTAGCCCCTTAGAAGTGAAATTTTAAAAAATCCTTTCTTAGTGGATGCTTATAATATTCCCTCCGCTTTTGACCGCGTTCTAGGAGCGTGACGTAATGGGATATTTAATTTAGCCCTGTAACCGTATCTTACCTACTCTTACTTACACAAAGTATAGGGAAATGAACAAGGATGGTATATAGTCACGTAACATCAAAGCATCGATATCCGCCAATATTGAGTAACATGGCCGCCATTATTGAGTCACAGCTGAGGGGATATAAAAGGTATCTACTACCAAAATTTTATGTTGATGAATCAGTCAGTCAGTTAGGACAAGTAATTATACATGTATAGATAGATATAAAGTGTAAATTAATCAATAAATATAAGTTACCTCATGTATACAATTAACGTGTTGTTACAGCGTCTTGTATAGTAATAGTGAAGGTGTAATCGACAAAAAAGAAATTGTATTTTACAACAAAAGAAACATTCTTCTAATGGAATTGCTAGAATTTATAAAAGCAGGGACACGATATTATGGACTCATTTAAATCCCGATTGCCACCTAATTACCCGAAATTGGGTAAAATAACCGCGCCTGTAACATGAGCAAAGTGTCAAATCTTTGACGTTAGCTGGTCGCATTCGACAATATAGGGACGTTCAACACGTTAATTACTCAAAAACTATTATTCGTTTAGTAAAAACATTTAAAGTTAATTGTAAATAAAAAATAACAGAATACTTGTGAGTTTCAATTCAAGGTCAAAGGAACTTAATCTGTCCGGCAAATAGACTTAAGTATACGGGTAAGCAACCCCGACGTCCTGAGCTACTATGTACTGTCTTTTTTACACCTTCCGAGATAGTAGTATCCTATATCCTATAGTCCTTTTCCCAAATTCCATATTCCTTGGTCAATACACATTTCCTATTTCACCCTCTTTCCTTACCTCTCTTCGAATAAGGGTCTGAAGTGTGCATCGTGTTAAGAGCACTCACTTTGCGTAGTTATAATATGGATAGGTAGTAATGGGCAGGTAGTAAGCAAACCCCAACATTTTAGGTGCCAACGCTTTTCGTAATGTCGCCCTTTAAAGTTACTTACTCTAGAGAAGAGAGAAGCCGCTTACTTACTCTAGAGTTTGTACGTTAATACAACGAGGCGAGCAGCCCTATTGACGAGCGAGTAAGACTATTGTCAGGACGGCCCTGCCCCCCTAGCCAAGTTGACATTCGACAATCGTTATCGCTAATAGAAAGGAAAAAATGTATTGGAATGACACTTCTATTCGATAAGTCACGTGTGACTTGGCGATTAGGAGTGTCATTCCAATACATTTTTTTCCTTTCTATTAGCGATAATGTTTGTCGAATGTCAACTTGGTTAGGGGGGCTAATTCAAGTCCCGTCTATGCTACCTTTATTTTCATTTTTTTTTAAAATTATTGTTCACATTTTAGAATTGTCCGTTAGGTAGGCAGAATAAGAAACGTTAATAAAAAACAGCGCAAATAATAAAAAAACGTTGTTTATTATTCAGTCAAACCATTTTTAAAAACATGAAAATCACTGAACTGGTAGTATGTTTTAAAAAAGCTATCTCAGTCTCTTTCCAAAAATCAAGGAAGTTATGCAAGTTTCAAGGATTTGTCCGCAATGTGTGAAGCAGCATTATTATGGTCCAAAAGGGAGAATATTGGCCAAATATAATAAATGGTGACGTATGACTCGGCATTAACATTTTTATTCTTCAAATGAGATTGCGCAGACAACCTTAGAAAGAAATGTAATCTTTTTTTACACATTTTATTTGTTTTAATTCATTTTATTATTAAATTTACACTTCATACATTATAGTTAAGTATATGTAAAGGTGGACTAAGTTTAGGCGCCAACCCGAATGAAGAATCACTTGAAGTTTTATTTTAACGTTTTATATTAGTTTTATATTAGTTTATTGTGATGTTTGTTGTTTATTGTGGTATTGTTTTGTGATTAACATAGCAAACCGTATTTTTTCAAGGCAATAGACCTGCAGGATTTTACCTGGTCAATGGTATTCATCGGGTTGACTTCAAAACTTTGAAGAATTAATAAAATGTGACACACCGGTATTTTATTATTGACTTGAAAAAATATTATATAACTTCAAAAATATATACCCTGACCCTGGCAGAAACGGCCCGATTAGGGAGACGATTGCCACTGTGATAAATAGAAGAAATGTGTGACATATCTCCCCCACGGATAGTCGTCTACAGTAGTGGTGAGCGTTGAATAAACGAACAGTTCTTTTAGATTGTCTCTGTTGTTTACGTTCATGACGTAAACTAGTCGAAATTTGGACTGTTTTATAAACTAGTTTATTGTTAACGATAAACGTCTCGTTGCGTCGACTAAAATATCTTTGATTGACATTTAAGAATTTTATAATAGTATATCTATACTAATGTAAACTTACCTTTGCTTATCCTAAAAAAAAAAACAACAACAATACTTTTTTGTTCATAATCTTATGAACAAAAAAGTATTGTTGTTGTTTTTTTTTTAGGATAAGCAAAGGTAAGTTTACATTAATCTTCATAATCATTAATTTGCCTGCTGTCCTACTGCAGGGGACGGGCCTTCTTTTAGACAGAAAGGGATGAGGCTGTAGTCCATCGATGGACTACAGCCTCAATGGGCTGGCCCAATATATACGGATCAGCAGACTTCACAAATCGTCAAGAAAATTTCTCAGTTATGCAAATTTTCTCGCGATGTTTTCCTTCACCGTTTGAAGCTAGTGAAAAATATTTATCATATTAATACACATATTTTCGTAAAGTCAAAAGTGCATGCCCTGGATTCGAACTCCAGATTTGATAATTAGCAGTGCGTGATATACCACTACGCTATAACTGCGTGAATGATTAATTATATCATTGCGATTTTCCCGTTTTACAAGAACAAAGAAAATGATTACAATATGAAGACAATTACATTTTTATCAGCATACATATTTCCTAACGGTTTGATATCGAAAACAATTGATATTTCAGTAATTTTATTATCTAACTAGCTGCTGTCCAGTGCTCCGCTCGCGTGCATTTCCTGTCTACTCGAAAATCCTCCCGGGCGTGCACCATAATTTCTTCGTAATCATATTGATTTCCAATTTGCTAGACAAATATTGTGATAGCTCGGCTAATATCATGATACAAATATAATTTATAGCCTATAACACTCAAGAATAATGTAGCTTTCTACGGTGACAAAGTTTTATTTTATGTTTTTAATTGAATCATTAGTTCTGGAGATTACCCCCTAAATACAAACTTACAAACAAATTTTATCTCTTTATAATATTATAGTATAGAGTAGTTGTCGTCTGGAGCTTCGCGTGATCTAAACAACAACATTATTAGATTTTTTAATGGTAATTTTGCTAATAAATTCTACAATTTTTCAATATTTACTCAAAAACCCTAAATTCTTCTGGGATAAAAAGTAGAAGAAATAGTCTATAATAATCTCCGAGGACTCTTCTAGTTGCCCAGTAAAAAAACTCGTCGAAATTGATTTAGATCTTTCAAAGATTAGCCCTGAAAACAAACACATACACAAAAATTTTAAAAACGTCTGTTTGGTTCTGGTTACGTAAAATTAGCCACACAAGCTTAAGAAAAAGTCATTGTTTCACAGGCAGACCTTTAATTTTTTTTACATATTCATGCATGGTTTGATTTATCGGCGACATATATTTACATATAATCTTATCATATTGTTTTTTTTTTATGAAACTATGACGTACCTATAAGGTAAGTAAAAAAATCCATTCATGAGTTGTACCCAGATATTGATAGGGACATGACGTCTAGCTAGACCAAATTAAATGAAATTTTAACTTTTTTGCAATTACGTCATTATTCTATTGGATGAGCGATATGATGTCATGAACTCATACGGGTAAACACGTTTTTTCCCGAAGACGACTGAAATCTTCTTTCTCGGGAAAGTTATTTTTAAGCTCACGAAATTCTTCATCTTTTAAGTTTTTAGCCGAGACTACATGGTAAAAATTTGAAAGTATCTACGAATCTCAAGGTGACTTTTTGATTAGTTATTGTTAGATGTTTTGAGAACGAAATATATTTCTCTTTGTTTTGACGTATTAAATCAACTTCTGCTTCAACAAAATTAAGTGCATGAACAATGAAATGCGCATCGTAATTACTTAGATTATGGAGAAAGACTGGAATATGACGAGGGGCACAGAACTGTTTTCCACATATTTCATGTACAACACCAATGAAGCAACCAGTTTGCCAATCGAATTCTAAAGTTTTTTCACCATTTAAGTCAGTTTCACAAATGTAACAAGTTTTCGAGTTAGCTATATTTTCAGTATCTACAGTTGACAGTGGTTTAGGAGGCGTTTGAAAACAATTTATTCTGCATATTATTTTTAAATCGTCATGTAAACGTTTCATAAACACTTGTGTACAGTTTGGACCACTGTATGACTCATACTTAGACAAACTGTCATTGAATGAGCATTTGATATAATATCCGAAACTATAAATTTCATGTTTTCTGGACGTTGTTAGTATACGGTTTCGACAAATCGTTAGTACACTCTTGGACGGGGTTTAAAAACGCTTCAAAGTCAGCGTAATTTTCAAAGGGGATTTTCTTCTTTTTCTGAAACTTATCGAAATTTAGTTCGTCATTTGATACGGATTGCTCGAACCAATTTTTTGTCGTTTTCTCACTGTTAGACTAAATTACGGTGGTGTGAAAACAGTCGTGTAGTTGGTGGTTAGTCAATTTTTCTCTGGTCGTGAAACGCAACAAACATCCATCACATACATATACAGCAACATTTGTATTAGATATTTGTTAACTTACTAGTCGTGATAAGTTTTTTATATAGCAATAGTGACCGATTGTCCCATTTTGTACATACAACAGATTGTAGCGGATAACTACAATATAAATTGGGCCAGCCCCTTATAATTCTTCAACATGCGCGCGCGCGTCCCGCTCCACCGCAGCCACACGCCGCGGACGCCCGCGCAGCATCGGATACCGTATATTCATTCATCTAGACACCGTCTGCTAACATGGTTGTCTAAGAACTACACACGGAAAGTTTAATTATTTGCTGTTTTTTTTTTCACTCTATAATAATATATATAATTCTTAATATAATAATATTATTCATTAGGGTTGTGTATGTTCCATTCTAAATAATTACCCATGCCGAACAATTCCTGAAGTGAACCTAGTTATAATTTGGGGATTGGTGACGAAGTCACGGAGCCATCGACCGCCCCCCGAAAGATTAATATGCGGGATTTCAATAGTAAGAGAAAACAAAATGATTGGACTTCAGTGTGTGGCGAGTACTGCTTGGTGTATTTGTACTACAAGTTCCATGGCCATAGGATGTTGGATTTCACGAATGTATTCGACCCAAGCGAGACACTCGTCAATGATGTATTGGTATACGAGTTGTTCAACTACTATTTCAAATAAAGATTAAGTAATAATCAAGGTGATTTTATTGTTGTCGTGAATGAAGAGATTTATGAATGTCGAGGAAGCTGAAGAGGTGCGTAAGGATAGAGACTCCTGCACTCCTCTCTGTTATTTCTTCCCATAATTTTGTTTCTATAACCACGCGGCGAAGTCGTGCGTAAAAGCTAGTATTAAATAATCGTCATTAGTAGCTAATGACTTCGGACATTAATGACGAGTAACCATTAACGATGTCATTAGCAGTAGTGGGGGTGGCGCGTGATGAAAGCTATCTTCGAAACGAGAAGAGATAGAGCAAAACGGATGGCATAGAACGATCGGGCATACCCGAAAACCCCCAGTTTGACACCAAACTTTTTTTTTGTTTTTTTTTTAGTCGAGGTGCCTCGCCAAAACGTCAAAACCCACCTCGGTGAGCCACAATCCATGAGCCAGAACCTGTGAATACTATCTACTTACGGGTATGCTTACGTACTTATATTAAATACACGGTTAAGTGACCCGAATTGTATCCGAGTCATGGCCGTATTCCGCTCCGTTTTCCTTCTCCGTTGAGATAACTATTATATATACTATACAGTGAATGTAGTACAGTACCTATTGATAACTAGCTGAAACTTTTTTTTATTATTATTATATAGACTAATATTATAAAGAGGTATTTTTTCTTTTTGTAAGATTGTATGTATAGGGTAAACCTCCGAAACTAATGATCCAATTCTAAAAAAATCATTGTTAGAAAGCTACACCGTGCCTGAGTGCTACGGGCTATATATTATATTCATATCATGCATAATTATATTTATAGCCGAGCTACCACAACGTTTGTGTAGCATGTCGGAAAGCGATACGATTATGAAGAAATTATGGCGCACGCCCGGGAGGGGTTTCGAGTGGATAGGAAGTGCACTTGAGCAGAGCAGCAGACAACAGCTACTCTGTCTGTACTATTATAAAATTATTAAATGTCAAATTTTCAAAAATCAAAGATATTTAAAAACAAACTACTGAGATCGACTAATTCAGGGCTTCTGAAACCGAATCCGTCGATGTTTGTTTGTTTGTTTAATCGAGCTTCACCCAAAAAGCAGCGGATAGCTTTTAATTAAACTATTACAGTCTAAAAGGTACTATTCCGCCTTAAATACTGCGGCATGTTTCATCAAAATTAGTCCAATAGAATTAAAGATATAGCTTGATCCCTGTTTTAGTAGCCGCCATTAGGGTAAGAGAGCTCAAATAAAAGTGGTTCTTAGGCTTATCTATAATTGCTTTGGGATTTCTCATGCAGCGAAAAATCGACATTCACGCGGATGAAGTCACGGACAAAAGTTAGTATAATATATTACTAAGGACTAGCTCTTCGCGGCTCTGACCACATGGACTGCATACAGCCATTGCTGAGATTAGCTCGGGTAAAAAGCAAACAGACAGACAGATAAAGAAATATGATTGTGTTTTGATAATTAATTTAACGACTGATTAGTGCAGTGGTGGCGACCCTGCTTTCTATATCAATTGGTCCCGGGTTCGAAACCTGGTAGGGATAAGCTTTGTTTACATGTATAGGTAGCACGAATGTTTGTGGCCGAGTCGTGGATGTTTATCTATACATGTATTAGCATTTACCTATATAAGTAAGTACATCGTTGTCTCGTAACCAAGACATAGGAATCTTAATTTGGAGCTAGATTAATGTATCTGAAAAAAAAAATGTTCAAAATGTCATCAGTACAGACAATCTTAATGTGTCCGCTGGTATAACAGTGTAGTAACAATAAGTGCTAATACTTTCAATAACCACATCACTTCGCTTTTTCACTCAGATATTAAAAAAATAATGTTTTGTAGTGAATCTATGACTCAAAACACCACAGCTGTTTTGAAACCCGTTTGTAAAAGGGACCACAGTTGATGTTTTTTCCCTGTCTATCTCTCTCGTTCTAACACCTATGTTAGAAAGAGAGATAAGCATCTACGCGTGGGAAGGTTCCCTACTGTTATTCGAATTAGATAAAAAATAGACATCGGAATGTAGTCATAGACAAGTTTTCCAAATTGTTTATTTTATTCAAAGCACTATTAAAAAGATGCGAGATATAAAATATGAGTGTCAAATATATTTATCAGAATGTTATGCGAAAACTGATGTACACTACTTCATCATCATTTTGATTGAATAACAAAATAACACAAAAAAAAAGTTACTAACACACACGGACTTCGTTATCTGTATTAAAAAGTTTTATGCGTGAGTTAACTTTTGCAGAAGTGGCACAAAGTTATTGTAGCCGATTGCCCCAAGAAAAAAGAAGAAGAGTTAACTTTTTTTGTGTTAATTATTTTTCGTCTGTTTCTGACCGAATGTGTACCGTACACGAGATCTTATTTAGATCTTAAAAATCTTACTTTTTAGTGATTCAACATACTTGAGATCCCGTCTTAACAGGTTCTAGATAATCTCCACGCTTGGCAGATCGCAGTAGATTCTGATTGAATAACTGGTACATCCTTTAACTGAATTTCACAGCTTCCACGGGAAGTCCTTAAGTCTAACAAAATTAACAAAACTTATACCGATTGTGAACGGAACATCGTGAGAATTAAACATTAAGAGATAATTAGTACCGATTAATGAGTCATCGCTAAAATGTTAAGTCACTATCCGGCAGTAGGCGACTTTGAAAAATTATTTTAAATCTACCTATTACAAAATTGTTAAATGTCAAATTTTGTAAATAAAAGATATTTAAAAACAAACTACACAGATCGACTAATTAAGGGCTTCAGAAACCAAATCCGTCGATGTTTGTATGTTTATTCGATCTTCACGCTAAAACCAACTCGTAGATTTTGGTAGTCTTTGGACAGTTTTAAAGGTACTATTCCGACTTAATTAATGCGGCATCTTTCATCAAAATCGGTCCAGTAGAATTGAAGATACAGCTTGATCCCTGTTAAGATATGAGAGCTCAAGTAAAAATGATTCTTGGCCTTTTATATAAATCTATGATTGTTCGAGATTTACCATGTAGCAGAAAACCGACATTTACGCGGGCGGAGCCGCAGGCAAAAGCTAGTATGTTATATTATCTACATACGAGTACATAATTGACAAATATTTTTTGACCTGTCAAGGATTTTAGGAAACAATTAATTTTGACACCAAATGGAAAAACTGTTTACTAAATTGTTACCCGAAAGAGCTTAGATTAGATAATTAGTTAATAACTTTAAATTGAGGTGTTAGTCGTTAACTAATTGGTCTAACTTAAGTAATTGGGTCGGTGAATTAACGTTCACGATATCTTATCAGTGTATCATATTATTAGATTATGACAAAGCGTGCTGAAAATGGAACTTTATCTTTGAATTTTGTCCAAATTATTCCGAATTGTTTTTAAAGAATTAATAAAATAATAATAATAATCATAAAATAATAATTCCGATAGTCGTGTCTGTTAACGGTCTGATGGTGAAGAGCTTCGACCAACACTC
>WUAW01003399.1:5915-24923 GCA_017165845.1 Thaumetopoea pityocampa | reverse complement strand
AATATTTGACATTTCGAAATACTTGTGTAAAGTTTCTAAAGCTTTCATTGCCTCACGCTTTGAAATTTTTACTGGAGTCTCTTCACAGTTTTCTTCTTCTTCTTCTGTGTCCAAAAAAGAATACATAGCAACTATGTTGTTCTCATTGTTTTTAATAATTCAACACAGGGTTGACTTTGGTATATTAATTTCCCTACACAGTTCATCACGCGACTTTCCACAATCATAATCTGATAGAAGTTTTAATTTTTCAAATACTGATAACATTTTATATTTACGTTTGGACATTTTATACACTTTTATTCCCTTGTTTTTGGGTCAAAACCTGAGATAGTACTGACAAACAAAGCATGCGCGAAAGACGACGCGAAATGTATGTAAACAAACATGTCAAAACCTGATTAATTTGTCTCACTTATACAGGTAATTGAGCTACAGAGTCTCAATTATAAAGGTAAACATCGAAAAAGTCTAAGAATTCAAAGCTCATTTAACCAGGTTCAAAAAGTCCCACTAACAGAGGTAATTCAATGAAAAAGAACCGGGACCTCATTGCAACTCTCAATAATAGAGGTTTCTCACTTATCCAGGTCCCACTTAACCAGGTTTCACTGTATTTCATTTTGTCATAATGTGTTTCATATAGCGCCATCTTTGATAGAGAGTAAGTAACAAATTTGGATGCGTTCATAAATTGTTTGAATTGTCAAATTCAGTTTAAAAAAAATCTCAATGTCCTAAAAAGTTACGAATATTGTCATAATTATAAATTTTACTCACTCTGAGCCTTCACCCATTGCATCCACGAGCCCCTAAATCCCCCAACATTTGAAGCTAATTAATGGCAAACTGTTTGCATAGTGCAACCATGACCTAACAATAATGTAACGTTGTTTGTTCGGAATATAAAAGTCGGAAACGACCTAAGGAAATTGACAACTGAAATAATAGAGCGTGTGTTTATCTAAACGTGAAATTCTACCGTATATTGTTCGACATGAATTTGTATGTCTATGGAAAAGATATTATACTGTTTTCTATAAGATACAAAAGTCGTTAATAATTTAATAATTCGCTCAAATGGTGAAGGAAAACATTGTGAGAAAACCTATATGCCTTTTTTTCTTATGTGTGGAAAATGTCTTAACGCATACATCTGTAAAAATTAGGCAGTAAAATTAGGAATAATGATAACAGAAGAAGCCAAAGAAGCCATTCAACTCCTTGCTAACTGGCGACGCTCAATTAATGAAACCGAAAATCAAGTAATTAATAATCAAGTTACTTTCATCATTACCAACTAAATGAGGGTTAACAGCGTATTAACCGCGCGTGTTTTCGTTATTTGTTTAGCCGTTAAAACAAACAAAGAGCAAATACCGTGAAAATAGGCTGTTTATAAATATCATTTAAACACGGAAAATGGTTATTAAAAAAAAGTTCAAACACTAATTAGTTTTTATTATATTTTTATATTAGCTTTATTTTGTATGTATGTATGTATATACATACATACACTCACGCTGATGTCCCATAGGGGTAAGTAGAGATCACAAACGCCGATACACGTTTCTAACCAGTAGCAGGTACATGAAATTCCGTGTTACTACCTTCATAAGTGACGAACCTCCATATAAAATTACAACCCTAATACCCCTAATACTAAAACCACTTAGGGGTGAAATTTTGAAAAACACTGACATACGAGTACATTTATTTCTAACCAGAAGCAGGGATGTTAAATTTCGTTCTTTAAGAAGAAGTAAGCTTTGAAAAGGACGGATTTCCATACAACATTTCACCCTTATTTTACCCCGTTAGGGGTGAAATTTCTAAAAATCCTTTCTTAGTGGATGCTTACAATATAAAAGGCATCAACTGCCAAAATTTCAAGTTTGTAGCCCCAGCGGTTTAGGCTCTGCGTTGATGAATCAGTCAGTCAGGACAAGCAATTATACGTATATATCTATGTATAGATGTAAATTGTTTTTCTAATAGTCAAATAAATAAATAAAAACAAAATCCCAATTTATTTCTTATATATTATTATATGTTTACTTCTAATCAGTTATAACGGTTTAAATAATCGTCATCATCATATCGGTCGGAACATGCCCAGTGTTGGACATAAGCCTCCTCCAATGAACACCACACCAAGCATATGTCAGCAAACGGATTTACATTTCAAGCACCAAAGAAGGCTAGTACAGGGCACTGTAGTCAAACAGTTGTTAGACGGACCTACCTGTAAGGAGTAGTAAGTTGACTACAGTCAATAAGAGCCTCATTAGAATACCAGTGCCACAGCACCGCAGGTGTCAATCCGCCGGTGTCGCAGCAACGCGCTGTGATGAGGCCTTTCTGGACAGGCACGTGATAAATGTTTTTTTATTAATTGTTCTTAGCCATGGATACATGTCCTTCAGCCGTATACATATTATGCACGTGATAGAATAACTAGGATATTGCCATTGTAAACCTATCCACCTTATACATGTTCTTTTTTTTTTGTTTTGTAATTTTTGTTTGCAAAAATGTAATTAACAAAATAATTTCTTATTTTATATATAATTAACAAAATAAGAAATTATTTTGTTAATTATATTTTCTGCTTGTCCTGAATAAATGTGTTTTTATTTTTCTTTCTTTCAACCTATATCGGTTACCCACAACCTTAATCAGATCATTATTCCATCTAGTTGGAGTCTTTCTAGATCGGAGTTGCCATTTCAACATTTTAGTACCACAACGCCCGTCGATTCTGCGAACCACATTCTCCCCTCTGCCACTCCAGTTTTGCAATCCTTCGAGCTATCGCTAAACAATATCTGTACATTTCGGAGTTTATGGTGTGCATAAGTGGTTCAAGGTCGGGATATTAGTGTCTCAGTTGTGGGCGCAAGTGTACTATACCAACAGGGTTGCCAGTAAAGGCAACTTATTTTGTACCACTGGATCACTGAAAAATATAATTTCTACTACAATTTACAATATCCAATTTTATACAAACCATCAAAACTGTTGACACATGTTTTTTTTTTTTCAAAAAAAAAGTAAGTTAGTGTTGCTTATTACAGGCGTAAAAATTACAATTATTATACTTGTTGTCATTTTTTGGTTCTATCCGATACCTAAATCTCGTAAAGTTAAATTTAAATTTGAATTTTTCTTTTTGTAGCCAGTTATACGAGAAAATTTGCTACTATAACTTGATACACCAAATTTTGTATAAAGTTATACGATCCGGCAGCCCTGTCCGACAGTCGGGCTGCCCTGATGTGACGCAGTGCGGCATGCTGCGTCATTTGGACGCTCCACTTGAGATTCCACTATGGGGCAATTCGGAACACCCATGAGGTGAATGGCGTTATAGAAGCACAAGTATGTACACAAACACACACTCACGCCGACTTCCCATAAGGGTAAGCAGAGACCATAGTATACACTACACACATACAGTCATGCCTCTTTCTTATTGGGGTAGGCAGAGACCACTTCTTACCACCTGCTACGATCGTTTAATGTAGCAAAGTGGCTATCCGCAGCCCACATTTCGCCCCCGCGGGCAACCAGACGTATTGAGGGGTGAACCACGACGTTGCCATTTTATAAGGATCAAAAGTGTTAAAGTTCCTCGTTGTGTTCCCATGGTTTAGTGGAGAGGAAAGAAAGAGGATGAGGCAGGAAAGGATTTAGTTAAAGAACTATAGGATACTACTATCTCGGAAGAAGTAAGAGGAGACAGTAGTAGCTCGGAGGGCCGGGGTCGCTTACCCGTATACTTAAGTCTATTTGCCGGACAGACTAAAATACTAAGTACTCCCTGACCATAAAGTATAAGTTAAATATGTAAAATCTAATCAATTATTTTGTATTTTATTATTCAACATACATATCTTTGAGCACCACATTAAAATGTTCCCAGTGCGGGTATTTTAACCCAATTTCGGGTAATTTAGGCCTTAAATGGCTTTAGGTGGGTAACGAATACTGCTGGGTTGCCATACTGGTGCTCATATTTTCACAACGTTTTTGGAGCGTATTTTATTCTTATTACATTATAAACAGATGAATTAAAAATTCCTATTGAATATATTTGAACGAAAACATACATATATAGAATAACAGCACGAGATCTTTGTGGTAGTGGGGTGGCATCTTAATAAGTTTAATCTGGTGATAATGTTGAGTTTAAAAAATACATATATAGTATTACACAAGACGGGTAATTTCTAATAAAATTTCGGACTATTTCTTATATGACTGCCGGCAACACTGAAATTTTCCCAAACTCGACTGACATCTAGAAAGTAAGTACTCACAAAATATCAGCTATTGAATACAAACGCATTCGAGATCTTGACTCGTCCATAAATCAAACTGCGGATCAATCAGCTATTAAATTATTTAAAAAGAAGCAACAGACAAGCCAGCCCACCTAGCCAAGGTGACTTTCTGCAATCGTTAACGCTAATAGAAACGAAAAAAATGTATTGGAATGAAATTTCTTATCGCCGAGTCACCGTGACTTGTCGACTAGAAATGTCATTCCAATATATTTTTTTTCGTTTCTATTAGCGTTAATGATTGAAGTAAGATAACTTGTTTAGGGAGGCTGGTATGTTTACTAACGAGTCTCTTTTTTATGCAGGATTCCTTGCTCTCCGACTCCTACTCTCGGGGCCTATAGAACAGTAGTGCACCATCTCCATGACCCTGCTATTGATCGAACGACCAGGAACCCTCACCGCTACACTCAAGGAGTCCTTTAGGGTGATTGAAAGTTGTTATTAAAGTAGGCTAGGGCCTACTTTAATAACAACTTTCAACGTATTGGCGTAGGCGCCAACACTCGAGTCGTCTTTGACAGGAAGGGTTCAGACGCCTCCCATTCGCGCTCTGCCGCCTCCTTGGTGGTTATAATGGCTTCACAACGGGCAGAAGCCGCCGACCGGGTACCTTCACTCTTGGTCATAGCTGAGAATCACAACTGGGAGCAAAAACGCTCGTCCTTCTAGATCTTCTGGCAGTGGCATACCTCAAACCATAAGACGATCGGCTCCTCACCATTAAGGCAATATATAATAGAACCTAATGCTGACTGCATTTAAAGAACCAGTATAGGAGAACTAAGTCCAAGAATAAATGAAAAGTATAAAAGATCCCTTAAGGTCAAAATCCGTCAGGCCTTACCCAGTTAATGGCAATAAGATAATTAATAGATTTGCAGAAATTTAAGAATTTGAAAAATTTCTACCTTTTAATAGGCTTATGTTTTACCTAGCCTCCATAATTCGACATAGTGATCATATCAGTGGGAACAGATCCAGTGTCGGATATTGGCCTCTTCCAATGATCGCCACACGGAGCAGCAGTGAGTTGCCTGTATCTTAATCAGGTCATCGGTCCACTTAATAGTAGGAAATCCCTTGTCACGCTTATCGGCTTAGGGTTGGCATCCCACCGCGTTTTGGAGCTCCAACTCCGTCGGTTCTAGGGGCTACGTGGCCAGTTTACTTCTGCTTCAGCTTTGCAACTACATATACCAGTAGCTCTGGTCCTTTTGCAGATTTTCTCATTTTGGATTCGACAACGAAATAATATAGAAACTAATATTTAAGTACCCTAAAATTCTCAAGTCAGGGAGTACTTAGTCTTTTAGCTTGTCCGGAAAATAGACTTAAGTATACGGGTAAGTAACCTCGGCCTCCCGAGCTACTACTGTCTCTTCTGTCTTCTTCCGGAATAGTAGTATCCTATAACCTATAGTCCTTTTCCCAAATTCAATATTCCTTGCTCTTCTTCCTTTTCGTGGGAACGCAATGAGGAACTTTAACATTTTTGAACTTTATAAAAATGGCGGCATCGTGGTTCACCAACCGACACGTCTCGTTTTTTACAGGGGTGACAAGTGGGCTACGGGTAGCCACTGCTCGTTACAAGTGGAAGGAAGTGGTCTCTGCCTAACCCAATACTTCGATAGTATAGTGGCTGACCACTATACTTTCGAAGGATAGGCGGGGATACTCATATCCCCGCCACTCACGCTGGAGATCGGGGTTCAATACCCCGCCGGAGAACCAGGGAAAAAGGCGTAATTGTATGTACGCAAAAAAATCTTATGCTTCCAAAATCTATTTAACACAATACGAATGCTTAAATAAATTTAGACCTTGATGAAGTTTCTGATAACTTTACAAAAGAACCGAGACAAATATATATAGGTAAATAAATCGTTTGCGTCGCGGACTATCTGCAGACGAGGCCGCCTGATGTATTGTGTCGAATCACGAAAATCAAAAGGTCAAGTGTTCTTGAAGAAAAAAGCTCCTATTTACATACGTATCGGTGGATAAAACGTGAGTTGGCCGTATTTTATGCATTTGTACTGGTAACATAACAAATAGAAAGAAAGAAGGAAGAAAAGGTTATTTGATATAATGATACACTTAAAATTTTTACATATCTGTGATAAAGATACATAAAATAAGAGAAAAGAAATTTTCTCTACCAAAGGGAAACCAAAACATGATGCCAGACAGTATACTTGACGCTGATATTCTGCTGGATCCCTGGTTGTATCGCTCAGATACGGGGCATACAACATATCCTCGTAATTAAATGTGTAACGTGAATCAATTCTTAAGACACAACATTACAAGTTACGGAGGATTTAGTCTTTTAGCTTATCTGGCAAATAGACTTAAGTATACGAATAAGCGATCCCGGCCTTCCGAGCTACTACTGTCTCTTCCTATTCCTTCCGAGACAGTAGTATCCTGTATCCTTTTCCCAAATTCCAAACTCCTTGCTCAATACATCTTTTCCACCTCACCGTCTTTTCTTTCCTTCCTTTTCGTAGGAAAGCAATGAGCAACTTTAGCACTTTTGAACCTTATAAAAATGGCGGCATCGTGGTTCGCCATCGGACACGTCTCGTTTCCAGCGGGGCTGAAAAGTATGCTATGGATAATCATTTTGCACAGAGCAAGTGGAAAGAAGTGGTCTCTGCCTACCCCAATTTTTCGGTAGTATATACTGACCACCAGTATCCCCGCCTGTCACGCGGCAGACCGGGGTATGATTCCCCGCCAGAGAGCCAGGGAAAAAAGCGTAATTGTATATATGTATGTATGTAATGTTAATATTATATCCCATATCCACGGGAAAAGATGGAGTAACGCTATTATTATTAAACTTATCCCTATTTTCTACAAAAAAATATAATAAAACGCTTATTAAAGCTTAATATTGAATGTACCCTGATACCCATAACACAACGTACTCAATAAAACGAAAGCTTAATATTGAATGTACCCTAATACCCATAACACAACATACTCAATAAAACGAAAGCTTAATATTGAATGTACCCTGATACCCATAACACAACATACTCAATAAAACGAAAGGTTAATATTGAATGTACCCTGATACCCATAATACAAAATACTCGTTATTCCCAACATGGATATCATTTTGTATCACTAAAAAATTTAACATTTTTATGATATATTTGTTTCTTGGTGTAATAAATCTTTTTTTATTTATTATTCTAGTATTTCATTTTAGGAACTTTCAAAAATCATTTCTTAATGCTCTCATGTACAAGGAACTTTGGTGCAAAATTTCATACTTATTTTTATTAAACAGATGTGACAATTACCTAGTTTTAAGTTTGGAAATTACGTTTATTTTTATCGTAATGTGCCAACTTATATAAAACTAATTAAATTATTATGCTATAAGCTTTCTTATATTGGTCTTTTACATATAATCTAAAACAACAACCACGAATTAAAATCAAACTAAATTATAACACCGCCATGTATCGGATGGTACTTAAAATAATATTAAAATACCAATCTTAACAGAGGATACGGTAACGTATATCGTAAATTAAAAAAAAAAAACATAATTATCTAGATCCTTAGTTCCCAAAGTGGTTCGGATGGACCCCCAGGGGTCCACGGAAGACTCGACGGGAAATTTGTGTACACCAATGTAGACCACGTTGATGTACGCAAATTTTCATAGTTAGATCTAATCTTCACATTTTTTGTCGAGTTTTGGGAATATAGTAGAAATGTAGCTGCAGGGGGTCCACCGGAACCAGTTAAATTTTGAAAGTGGTCTATGAGAAAAAAAAAGTCTGGAAACCTCTGATCTACATAAACATATCGCGGGTTTGTTAACATTAACAAAATCATCGAGTTAATTAATATTCGTAATCCCTTTGTCAGCACCTGTGCTGAGCCTGACAAATCGTTCGACTATTATTCACAAGTGCCGAGCGTGTCGTAAACACGACACAGTAATGTGCGCCGTTTATTTATTGGCAATTTAGACACGCTATATAAAATAGTACTTCTTCTTTTGAATTTATGGCTGTTTCAAATTTTATGATGGCACAGATAAGTCAGCTTGGAGACGTTTTTATGTTTGTGGTAGTGTAAATACACACAGTGACTAAGACCGGTTTTAGTCACTGTGTGTATTTACAAACTATATGAACTAGTTTGCGCTAGCTACCACGTACCTCGCACTCTCGCATTCAAGTAGCGTTATAAGTTAGTTAAACATATTAAATTTCGTTTAATGTGTATAATATTAAGTACCTACCTATAAAAATAAAAAAATATATAAAAAGTATTTGTTCATTTATTTATTTGCTGACAGTACACTATTACAAATGTAATAAAACGTCTCTATATAGATTTAGTTGTATCTAACTATACACGTAACTAATTGTAGATATACGATATAGGAGCTGTGATAGTATAGTGGTATAACCATTATATCCGTATGAATGAAGGTGATGGTGATGAAGACGTTGATGATCGTGTCTGAATGTGATCAGCTATAGGTCGAAATATGGCAGAAGTGGTAATATTGGAAAACGTAAAATCTTCCGACCAGACGGGTATTGTCTTGCGAGGCCTTCCACCGCCTAGACCTTTAGTTCCCAAAGTGGTCCAGCTGGGCCCCCAGGGGTCCACAGGAGACTCGAATNCGTACGCAAATTTCCATAGTTAGATCTAATCTTCACATTTTTAGTCGAGTTTTGGGAATATGGTAGAAATATAGCTGCAGGGGGCCCACCAGAACCAGCTAAATTATGAAAGTGGTCTATGAGAAAAAAAGTGTGGGAGCATCTGGCTTAGACGGTTTATGTCGGGATGTTATATACACTAAATCGCTATCAAACTTCTACACCGTGATCCAGGTTTTTTATGATAATTAAAATTTGCGCCATCTGTTGAGAAAGCGTGGTACGAAGTAGTAGGGACGAATACGCGAGTGACCCACGCGGCCGGGCACACGGGCTGCAGAAAGACGCGTGCAGTTTCTACTGCGTGCAAACCACACATAACCGTTGCGTCGTGTTCTCGGCGCAGTGGTATGCATCAAGCAAGTTAGCACGGAAAAGGAGAAGTAGGTCGCCACAACCTTGTACTGACAAGTCTTAGATTTCGAGTTCCAAGGCACGCACCTCTGACATTCAAAATCACTCCTTTTAAGGGAAAGGCAGTGGAGTTTCACAGGAAATGGTGGTGATTATAATGATTCTATCAACCCATGTATTGTTCCATTACCGAACACGGGTCTGCCCTCGGAATGCGAGAAGATAGGCCACAGTTCACCATGCCAGCCTAATATGGGTTGGTCCTAATGGGAGCCTCAATGAATAGAATAAAAAACACAATAAAGAATCACATTTCTCTTCGATCTAACTCCTAGTTTATGGGATACGCTCTATTTGAATTATTAATTGAACAGGTGTGATGTTGGCCTTCGCAGTTTGACCTCGGCGTGCTCGTTATATGAAACCGGCAATAGTAATAATAGTCATATTTTCAGTCGCGCATTCGCGTCTCATTACCGGCCGCCATGACATTTTCCTAACGACCGTCGCTCTTCTCAAATATTTGTATTATGACTTCCGCGCTATTTATATACATATTTTATGTATTTAATTTGTAAATAGGCTGTTATAGCCTAATGGTATGACCATGCGTGCCAAGTTTAATTTTGACTTTTAAAAATCGTGGCTTTTCATAATGCAAACAGGTACACGGATAAAAACGACTTCTTTAAACAAGACATATTCTTATGTACATACATACATACATACACTCACGCCGATATCCCATAAGGGTAGGCAGAGACCATAGTACACACTACACTCATACACAAAGTCACACCTCTTTCCCATTGGGGTAGGCGGAGACCACTTCTTTCCACCTGCTACGACCGATACGGTGTTTAAGGTAGTAAAGTGGCTATCCGCAGCCCACAGTTCGCCCCTGCGAGCAACGAGACGTGTCGGGTGGCGAAACTCCACGCCGGCATTTTATAAGGTTCAAAAATGTTAAAGTTCCTCATTACGTTCCTACGGCTTAGTGGAGAGAAAAGGAAAGAAGATGAGGTAGGAAAGGTGTATTGAGCAAGGAGTATGGAATTTGGGAAAAGGACTATAGGATATAGGATACTATTGTCTTGGAAGGAGTGGGAAGAGACAGTAGTAGCTCGGGGGTCCGGGGTCGCTTACCCATATACTTAAGTCTATTTGCCGAACAGGCTAAAAGACTAAGTACTCCCTGACCTGACCTTTATATTCTTATATATAACGTTATATTACATTTAGCCAAGAATTTGCGCTCTCATATATATTGAAAGAAATATTTCTAGCTAAACGAGAAAACATTCTTGAAGTTAACATGCTCATTGTTTTGTCTGAAGTCATGTGAGCTTGATCATGGAAAATTTACCTTCTACCAAGAACAGTTACTAATCTAGTTCAAAGAGATATTTAGCTGATTTTAAATTAAGGTATTGTTTATTTATTGTAAGTGGTTTGCTTGATTATGACAAATTATTCATGAAAATTATGATATTGTTGTGAGAACATCATACTCTTTAAATAAATAGATATTGCTTGGATACACACATTCTCTGAAACTTACTAAATATTTCAAAAAAACGTGTTTTTTTTTTGTTAGAAACCTGTTTTTTTTTCATGTACCCATAAGTTTTCTTTCTTCATTTTCCTTTCTTTCAAATAAAAATGTATTTTATTATCCACTTATTCAAATTAAACAGATAAAATCCAGATATCATTTTATATATCATTTAAATTGACAAGTAGAGTAATGTAGCAAATGAGAAAAGGCAGAATATTAGCAACGCGCATAATTAAATCAATATGCATATTAATAATTTAATAATTTATTATTGAATTAGGTCAGGGAGTACTTGGTCTTTTAGCCTGTCCGGCAAATAGACTTAAGTCGACCGATTCCCCGCCGGAGAGCCAGGGAAAAAGGCGTGAGTGTATGTATGTATGTATGTAATTTATTATTACTCGATCAATCGGTGAAGGAAAACGTCATGAGGATACCCACATGCCTGAGTGATTTTCTCGACGAGGCGCGCGTCATAAACAACAGATAAGCCAAGTTTCACGGTGATCGATCAAACGGTGTTGGAAATTATCAATCAATGGCTGCATGGATGGCGCAGTGGTTTAAGCGTCCACTGCGCTGTCAAGTGTTGTGGGTTCGATCCCTACACGGGACAACAACTTTGTGTATACCACAAATTGTTGTTCTGAGTCTGGGTGTTCTATGTTTGTCTTATTTGAATGTTTGTAAAATCCCCGCGACACAGGAATCCTAATGCGGGTGTTGTCTTTAATAAAAAAAAACTGAAGTGGCAGTGGGCGGGACACATAGCTCGCAAAACCGATGGACGTTGGGGTCTTAAAGTGCTGGAATGGCAACCTCGAACCGGAAAGCGTAATGCGAGTAGACCCCCGACTAGGTGGACTGATGACCTGGTTAGGGTCGCGGGCAATCGGTGGATACAGGCGGCTCACAGCCGCTCATTGTGACGATCATTAGAGGAGGCCTATGTCCAGCAGTGGACGTCAGTGAGCTGATATGGTGATGATAATGATGATGATGATGGTATAATAGCGGTGGAATTCAGGTAATATAGTAATCCTTTTCTTTACGCGGATAGAATCCTGCATAGGACTACTGCAAGTCGTGGTGCCGACCTGCGGGGCGTGTCAGACCCCTACTGACTAAACACTCCGCGGTGGCCCACATCGGCACACGTGAGGGGCTCCGGGATCACTCTCTTGGATTCTCCGGTGCCTCTACCTACCTCGCTCTTCCGAGCACTTCGGAGAGATATTGTACTCGCTCCCCGCAGTATCACGAGGTATTCACGACGACATGAGCCACACATATCGTCGTGCTTTCCAATAGCTTAAGCGGACAGGACACCCTCCAGCGGCAGGTGGTCAGTTAGCCTGAATTATGAAGCCCCAAGCTATGGGCCATGAGGCCAAGGTGGGTTACACAGCTACTTCGGTGCTAACGTCGTGCGGGATCAGTCCTTTTCCGATCTCACTCCGCGGCCTCCTTTCGGGGCATGACGTCCTCGCAAAAGAAGGTTACGGCCCCCCAATTATACCAATCCTACGGCAGCATTCCTTTTTCAAAGAGCATATTATAGACGCGCTTTTATACATCAAGTTTTCAAGAATGATTCTATTAATTGATAATATGGAACGTATTTATTTCATTTGAATTCAAGTTTAAGAGTTCATATACTCAGATAACATACTTTTAACAATTTTTTAAACACAGTAGTACAGTACCTAAGAGATAGACTTCAGTATTTATCTATCGACTATATATCTATCGACTAATTAAGTTCTGAAACCAAATTCGTCGATATTTGTTTGTTTGTTTGTTCGAGCTTCACGCAAAAACCAGCGGGTTGACTGGTCAAACTATTGTAGTCTTAAAGGTACTGTTCTGACTTAATTATTGCAGTATTTTTCATCAAAATCGGTCCAATAGAATTGAAGATACAGCTTAATCCCCGTTTTAGTCGCCGCCGTTAAGGTACGAGGGCTCAGTAAAAATGGTTCTCGGCATTTTATATAAATCTAAGATTGTTTCGGAATTTCTCATGTAGCGGAAAACCGACATTCACGCGGCCAAAAACCAATTATTAATAATTCTATTATGAACATTTAATTAATTATAATACTCCTCTTAATACAAATCCTAGCGTAGGATATGGTATGCTACCCTAATATACCGGTAGAGTTCATATTATGTATGTACTATAGTCTCTGCCTACCCTTATGGGATATCGGCGTGAGTGTATGTATGTATATATGTAGTTCATATTATACCGTATCATACGACCGTATAATACTCGCTTCGCATCACTACGCGGCTCAACGAGCATCCTTTTATAATTCACTCGGTATTCTAACCGGTGTCTGAGTTGAATTAGCCTTGAACTGCGCCCACCCACCGTTCCCTACGCTGTATTTTGGCGGGCGCCCACGCAACCAACCAGCTGATTGCCACGTGATAACCGCCATTGTACGGTTGTATTATTTGAAGTACTAATGCAAATGCGCGACGGGTGACATCGTAATTTGTGCTCATAGTACGCTCCGCTACGGCTCGTGGGAATTTATTGCCGTTGTACATTGTTGTTTATTTGCGTGTTGTGAATTTATGAATGTTAAAGATAATTGTAGACAGATAAGGGCTTGTAGTTGATACGGCTGTCCTTGAGTCACGATCTGATAGCCGCCGTTACAAGCGCAAAGCTTTATTGGTTTCCTGATATTACGAAATAAGATTTGGTCGCAAATAGATTAATCTAAAGATAGACGGAATAGATTGGCAAAAGATAGAAGTGTAACTCTGGGGGAGGGTTTTACTCGAGAGAGGCCCGTACATTAACATAGTCAGTAAACATTTAATTACTGGAATTATTTACAACTAGCTTTTGCCCGCGGCTCCGCTCGCGTGAATGTCGGTTTTCCGCAACAACATGGAAAATCCCGACACAATCATAGATTTATATAAAAAGTCAATGAACCACTTTTACTTGACCTCTCGTATCTTTATCTCTATATATTTATCTCGTATCAATCTCGTATCTACTGGACCGATTTTGATGAAACATGCCGCATTAACTAAGTCGGAATAGTACCTTTAAGACTGGAACAATTTAATCAAAATCTACTTGCTGGTTTTTACGTAAAGCCCGAACAAATAAACAAACAAACATCAACGGATTCGGTTTCAGAAGCCCTGAATTAGTCAATTTGAGTACTTTGTTTTTAATATCTTTGATTTTTGAAAATTTGACATTTAGAAGTTGTATAATAGTAATAGACAATTTTATAATAGTATAGACAGATAGACTATTATAAAATTTTATCCACTAATTAGATTTATTGACTAATTTGTTATTATTAATATTATGATTTCTAAAATATTTGCATGTATGGCCTAAATAAAGCTTTATTATTAATTTGTCTGAGACTATAAAATACGATCGATAAGTCACCCATGACTTGGCGATTACAAATGTCATTCCAATATATTTTTTCGTTTCTATTAGCGTTAACGATTCTAGAAAGTCAATATGGCTAGACGGGCTGCTTTATTTATCAAGAACTGCATTATTTACCAAAAACTGCTTATTTACCAAGAACTGTCTTATTTTTCAAGAACTTTTTTATTTACCAAGAACTACTTTAATTAACACTAGCTTTTGCCCGCGGCTCTGTCAGCGTGAATACCAGTTTTCCTCTACATTGAAAATCCCGACGTAATCATACATTTATATAAAAACCCTAAAACCACTTTAACTTAACCTCTCGTGTCTAAACGACGGCTACTAAAACAGGGATCAAGCTGTATCTTCAATTCTACTAGACCGATTTTGATCAAAAATACAGCAGTATTTAAGTCGGCATAGTACCTGAGTGTAATAGTTTAATCAAAATCTACTCGCTAGTTTTTGCGTGAAGCCCAAACAAACAAACATCGACAGATTTGGTTTCAGAAACCCTTATTTAGTCGATCTGAGTAGTTTGTTTTTAAATACATTTGGTTATTGAAAATTTGCCATTTAACAATTTTATAATAGTATAGAAGTATTACTCTATTTATCAAGTAGCGCTTTATCTTCCAATAAATGCTATTATACCATTACATATGAGTGTAAAGGTGGAATTTTTAATGTTATGGAGAATTTGACTATAATAAAATTTACACTGAAAACGGGCCTCGTCCTTTAAAGAAAAGATTCACCATAATCTCCAGACTTGGCAGGCGTATTAGACATCGCAGTAGATTTTGATTGAATAACAAGATAATGCTACTACCCGTTATCCGCGTATATCCCATAAATGAATATCACAGCATCCATTAAAAATGCACTTTAAAGAATTACATATCATGGTACCTTATTCGTGTACAAACCTGTTTCAATATTTTAATTATAAGAAAGGAAAACATATGTTCGAATAAGCAATGAGTGTACATTATGTTCAAACAAGCACGCTATCATTAGTGTGCTTGTTTGAAAATAAAAAATAACAGAATAGTTAAAGATTAATAAAATGTATTAATGCTTTATATTTTTGAAATCTTCATAGAGTAAAATTAATTAGAAAAGTATAGAATGAAAGTTTAGTTAAAAAAGTGTAAAATAAAGTGTAACTAAAAAGTGCACAGTGAAATTGTAAACATTGTTTTAAACACTTATTGTATACTTATTAATTTATATTGTTATTTTAGTTAAGTTACTTTTCAACTTTATATTTTAATTTTACACTATTAACCCATACCATTAGGTGTAAAAATTATCAAATCAGTTATGTGACTTCGAATTCGAAATATCCCTGTTTTCAATTAGAAATTTTTGAAAATTTGCAAATCGAAAGTGTTCTTTACTTTTGAGCATTTCCAAATTAAAAGAATTTCAGAACTTTCCTTAAATAATTATGGTTTAAATGAAAGCTATATCACTTCCTATTAGCCTTGTAAAATGCAAGATTTTATCAACGAAAACCTAGTCTCAGTATTACCAATGATGCCTTTTTTTATCGCAATAAAATATGATATATTAAAGTACCAAAAGCCATGCGAGCGGCTTGCGGGGTGTACGTGTATCAGTGTTCAAAACTCCGTTCCAGCTTTGGCATTATATTGAATTCTTCGGTCGCTTTTTGCAGCTCACTTTAGAGTCTTCGTCGAAAGAACGTTACTCTAGACCCCCGCACAGCGACAGGAGCCAAACTTGTCGTCATTCTTCACGGAGATCATTCGGTTCACCCCGGCTAACATGAGTCCTAGTAATGAACTTCATAGATATTTAATGATAGCAACTGGCTACCACGATAGCTAGCTAAGACAATAAGAAGACGTCAACCCTCCGCTAAAAACCGTTAACAGCGTAACAAACAAATTAATTTTAAGTAACCGTGTTTATTTTAGTCACGTATTTTCAAAACGAGTTGCTCTAAAGAATCAAACACTTAGATGTTAAAGAATGATGAATGATGCCTTAAAGAAATTAGTTTCTTTAAGGCTTTTAAGAAATTGACACTTTGGTTCAAGCTGGAAATATGATGTTCCAACTTAATGGGACTCTGTTCATTCTTCATCATTGCTAAATCACAGTCACGTACTGTAGGCGTCTTGTAAATTCCAATAAAGGTTTGTTGAATTGCAGGATAACGCTGCAGCTGATATTTGCGGTATTCATGGGAATGCCAGTATTTTAAGTCCACTGATGGACATCGTATTCTTTCTCCACACTTAGCACAGGTCTTGGATATCGCAATGCATTATATAATGCAGATCACCATAACTCTGGTGTATCCCTCGCCATTTCTCATATCACCGATTGGAAGAGATGGAATCCTCACTCTGGAGCCATAACCACCGGTAGCTTGGGCCATAGATCCCGTTATTTGTAGAGTACCATTTTTATATAATATATATGAAAAGTGTACTTCTAAAATTTTATATATATTTTATAAAAAATCTTAATTTTAATTCTTTATTAAATTTAAATCTTTAAATCTTTATTTTTTTAATTCTTTATTAATTCATTAATCTTTACTAAAAGATTAATGAATTAATAATAATAAAATTTGCATTATATTAGAATAAAGTTATATGAAGCTAATAATTATATTGTCAGTAATCAAGTTCAAGTCACCTTTAACTATATCAAGTAGGCAGCCATGGCTTTAATGTCTGTAACGGGTATGTGTAAGATTCAGATTCGGATTTGAAAAGCAATTTCCGTAAAAAATCGTGGCTAACTCACAGATATACAGGCCGATATGACGAAACTACAATCGTTTATAGTTTAATCACGGAGTCGTAAAAAAATAAAAGCTTTTAAGAAGCAAATTATTTTTATATTTGGCCAGTTGAACATTATGACGAACTAATAATTATTATATAATTAATATTTTTTATAACAGCCATACTAATAATTGCAACTTTATAATCATCATCATCATCATCCTCAGTCCATATCGTCCCCACTACAGTGGCACGGACATCCCTTAATCAGGAGGGGGATTAAGTCGTAGTCTACCACGTTGGCCTAGTGCGGGTTGGTAGACTTTACACACCCATGTGGGCATGCAGGTTTCCTCACGAAGATTTCCTTCTCCGTTGAATATATTGGTGTCTACAATGTAGACCGTACATGAATTACAAATAATAACTCAGTGATACGGGACCGGGATTCGAACCTACGACCCTTCGATCGTAAGCCGTGTTTGGACACGGCTTACGATTATACCACCAATGCATCACTACACCACCAATGCACCAATTTTATAATACATACACATATAATTTTATGATACATACATATGATAATTTTATGGTATATACAATATTTCAATCAACTAAAATATTACAGACCATTTTTTATTACTTATTTCTTCATCTAATTTGCGACGCATTAAAATAGCACTTCGATATTATTATCACAATATTAGCAGGAAGTGGATCTATTGGACCGAAACAAAGAACTCATAGCTCGGAGATAAAACAAGGTAACAAAGACAATTATGGCAAAAAGACAGTGTTCAGATAGCCATCGAAATCGAGAAATAACCGCTTGTATTTTTCACCTGACTTTAGCCCACACAGATAGTCTAAAAGACCTTGAAGTGACCGTGAAAAAAAATCACTACCAATACTACCGGTATGCGCTTTCCCACCCTCAATTCTCGCACATAAACACTTCCGCGAGACGAGATACGAATCTAGATCCCAGGACTACGCGTGCTACGGTGAACGCTACGAAAAACGTAGCGTCGTAGCGGTTAATTACTACGCGCAATGGACCCCAAATACGCTGTTCACCAAATAAAAAATGTTGATTCTACTGAAATAAATTAAGATTATATAACTTTTATCTCATGAGTTGCAAAATATTTCGAACTCGACCAATTTGTCTTTTAAAAAAAGTAAATACGTACCTGATATGGACGTCTCGTTCTCACGGAATGAAGGTCGGAGTGTCAGTGTTTGTAGTATTTAAGCACAAGTGCACTCACGACGAGCGATTACGACAGGCCGTGGTAACTGACTGAGCCCGGCCGGGAGCCCCGCCGCCCGCGAACCGAGCGCCTTCCCCCGCGCCCTAGCGGATAAACAACATGCATTGTGGGCCCGATCTGTCGGCCTACCCCGATCTGGTCACACACGCTCACCTTTCCCGAGATAAATCTGTACTACTGCGTACATTGCTCGCTTCGTAACCAACATAAAATTACGTTCGCTTCAATCGAAGCAATGTATTCGACTTACGAAAAAAGTGACATTATCATAGTGATCTGATGGTAATCAAATAAATTTTCCGTCCGGATAGTCTAGCGTTATAGATTTCGAATTTAAGTCTCATACAGGCCCAGAAGAAGTATAACATAATAAAGCTTTATAATATGATAATAAACACAAAATAACATTCATTTACAATGTTTCTAGTTTAGGAGTAAAATTATTTTAACACCAATTATTTCCCACTACAAGGGTTCGTCTTCCTACGGACTAATTAGGAGTATATTTTTATAGTAAGTCAAGGAGTACTTAGTTTTTTAGCCTGTCCAGCAAATAGACTTAAGTATACGAGTAAGCGACA